>PYAF01002419.1:147726-189139 GCA_007407185.1 Glycine tomentella | reverse complement strand
TGTCTTTTTTTGTTTTTTTTTTTTTTTTTTTTTTTTTTTTTTTTTTTTTTTTTTTTTTTTTTTTTTTTTTTTCTTTTCCCTCTTTACAAACTCCTTGCCCAATTAAATTGGAATGCAGTGTTTTTCATTTTCTGATTTTAATTTTTGGACTGTTTAGGATCTTGTGGTGAAGGTGGAATTCTTAGGAATAGTGAGGGTGAGCGATTTATGGAACGGTATGCCCCTACTGCAAAGGATCTTGCATCAAGAGATGTAGTTTCAAGAGCAATGACGATGGAGATTCAGGAAGGTCGTGGTGTAGGTATGTTGGCTTATACTGATATGTCCATGTCTTTGTGAAAGTTTATATTAACAAATACAAAGTTTGATTGCTCTTATATTGTAAGTAATTTTGTTGCAGCAGTGCTTAAATGAAAAACAGTTTTAAACCTGTCTAACTTGTATGTAAAATTCTAGAGATAGTTTTTTTTTTTTTTATGAAAAAAAAAAATCCTACAAATGAATGAATCATCTGAGCTAGATGAAAATCATGACCACTCTATTCACTATATTGGAAATTGGAAAATATTCATTAATCAGTTAAGTTGGACAAGAAAAGATCAAGAACGAATTTAAAACGCACACGTGGCAAATTATCTTGCCCACGTGTTATTGTCTAATAGGCTTTGGTGTTACGTGTAAGGCAATATTTAGGGTGGGCAAATGTTTTTCTTTTAGGTGATTGCCCTACCAATAAGAAGAGGTGTTCGCAATAAGAAAGATAAACTTTCATCATAAAAAAAAGAAAGATAAACTTTAATATATGCTTGAAGTAAAATTCTTAATGATTGATTTTTATTTTATATTTATATTTAACTCAACATTTCATATTTATTTATATGATATTATGATTATATATTTCATTTCACACTTAAGTATCGAGTTTTTAGAATATATATAATAATATTTTAAGAGACTTAAAAATTAAAAGGTTAATTATTATATCAAAATCAAGTTTATATATATATATATATATATATATATATATATATCTAAGAAAGCAAAATGGAAATCATGAAAGCAAATTAAAGAAACTTGTCTATTGTATATAATATTGACCAATTTATATGCTTTATTCTTGATACGATAAACTAGACTTTTCTTGTCAAGATAATCGTTACATTAATTAGGAGGACCTTATCTCATGGATGAGGCTGACATGTTTGCACGTCTGGCACAAATAATAATTGTTTGGGTTTGTTTTGACAACAAAAATATCAATATTGTCATTGTATTTTGAGTTGTGTCCCAAAGTAATTATCTAATATTATTTATGAATAACATAAAAAATCAAAAACTATAATTTAATGTCATTTTAAATGGAGAGAAACAAAAGCCTCCAGAGAAGGATGGTGGTCAGAGAACAATTGCATGGCTGGACAAATTGAGAAATTCAAATGGCTTATTAGGTAAAATATGCATAACTTTAAACATGTCATGTGCATTTTTTTTTAATAAAATATGCACTTTTATGATTTAAGTTCCCTTCAATAATGTATACTTTTTAGGTATCACGTGGAGGCCAATCAATGAACCTTGTAGGGAAAACCTTAGTAATTTTTTATGGGCAAGATGCAAAAAAGACTCTTGAATTATCAGCATATTCTTGACTTGGAAACCATGACATGGGATTTTAATTTACTGATTATTTTTGGATTTCAATTTCATGACATTTTTGGTGCTATCTCTTTTGTTATTAAGTTATTATTATGCTTCCTTGATTTTTTTTTAATTCTCATCAATAATTGTGTTTTTTGCAGTTCGATCATAGAGATTGCATACACAGATAGTGCAATGAAAGGATAATTGTTGATTTAGTTGTGGAAAGTGATAAACACCTTTACTCCTATGTTGTTCAGGGGTTGTTTTATTCCTTGTAATATGAGGACTGAAGAGTATTGTAAGTAATTGAATGAGTATTTGCAAGATTAAATTGCTTTTAAGTAATATCTTCTTGCTTCTTTTGCTTTTTTTCTCTTGCTTTTGGGTTCTCAACATATAGACTTCATAGTGGAAATAATATTATTAATAATTAATCAAGTGTGATGTAGCTTTTGAATAATATTAGCTTCATAAACAAGAATAGAAAGTTGCTTGTTACTGCTTGTTATATGTATATGAACTTAATATTTGTAGAAAATGGGTGAGCTAATATATCCTTTGGTCCTGGAAAGTGACAACTTGACTACTTGTGTTGCTTTGGTCACTGAAAGTGTTTTTTTTTATATAAATTATTTTCTAAAAGCAATGGTAGCAATTTGAAGATTATTATTATTAAATTTTTGTAAAAAAAGCAACATCAGTTATGCAAAAAATGATGTAGAAAATAATGATACAACATCGGTTACTGAAAAAATCAATGTGAAAAGGTATTATACAACATCGATTTTAGAAAAAATCGATGTTGAAAGTACTATACAACATTGATTTTTGACAGAACCAATGTATAAAATATCTTTTCTACATCGATTTCTATAAAAATCGATGTTGAATTTACATATATTAGACTTTTTTCTGTTAATTTCTTATTATTCAACATCAATAAAATTGATGTTGTATAGTTATTTTAACATCGGTTTTCAAAAATTGATGTTAATGTTCATACTTTCAACGTCGTCGATTTCAACATCGATTTAAAATCGATGTTGAATGTCCCAAAAAATCGATGTTAAAAGCGATTTTTTTACTAGTGAAGGTTCCTACAAATACCGATCCTTTCAACATGCTTGCCCCTTATGATCCTCCAACTTTGCACGCATAATTACAGAGAAAGGAAAGTTCAATTCAACAAGTTGATTCATGGGAGAAAAGTTACTGGGAGAATCAAACCATAACATCTTAATGAATATATATATATATATATATTTTCCATAATATTCAAGACAACATATTCATTCTTTAGGATATTTATCCGTTCCACACAAATATATATAGGGTTATCTTGGGAGGATATAAGTAGAATTTAGATTATCTTGTACTTGGTAAAACAGAAGAAGCCCAATGCCTTCTTGGCCCAATCTGTTCCTCAACCTCCAGCATATTCCTAGCATCTTTTCTATTATATTTGTTGTAAATATCAGAAGATTCTAGATAGTATTAGTTGTATATTGTTGCAATATTTCTTTATTCCTTTTGTTTTATCCTTGCTGATGTTTATCCAATAGAATCTTATTTTGTATATATATTACCCACATTGGGATAATCAATACAAGGAAACTTTTCCTTATTCAATTCTATTTTCACATTTGTCCTTTTCTCTTTTATGGTATCAGAGCACCTACCCGGAGCTTTGCTGATATCCCTTTCCTGCAACCATGATAGACACCCCTTATTACTCTAGTGGTAATCTCGTGTTAGACCCTCCTTCTTTTCATGACCCTACCCAAAATCAATCTAGTCCTTTCTACATACACCCTAGTGAGAACCCTTCCTCTGTCTTAGTTTCTCATGTCTTCTCCGGTGGTAACTTGGTCTCGTTCCCTTTGCATGACCCTCACCTCTAAAAACAAAATCAGGTTCCTCACTGGTGCTATTCTCACCCCAACATCTAATGATTCCAGCTATCCTCCATGGGAGCGTTGTAACACCTTGGTAATGTCATGGCTCATAAATTTCGTCTCTCCAATTGCGCCAAGCATCATCTATTTGGATTGTGCGATTGATGTTTGGAATGATTTATGAGAACATTTCTCTCGAAGCGATCTTTTGCACATTGCCGAGCTCCAGGAGGAGATCTACGCCTTGAAGCAAGGCTCTCTCACTGTCACAGATTTCTTTACTACTCTGAAGACCACTTGGGAAGAACTTGATAATTTCCGTCCTTTTACACCTTGTGATTGCCAAGCTCGTCTTTACCATTAAAATGATTTTATCATCCAGTTTCGCACAGGCCTTGATGACAGATTCCATGTTGTTTGTTCTCAAATCTTATTAATGGATCCCTTGCCCTCTGTTAACAAAGTCTTTTCCATGGTCATTCAGAATGAGCGACAACATGTGGCTGCTGTTTCACCTCTTGACGCGTCCAATGCTTTTGCTAATAATGTCGATTCCAGTTTCCCTTCTTCTGCTAACGCCATGACACACGTTCCTTTATTGGTAAGACTCGTAGTGGTGGAGGTGGTGGACTAGGTGGACCCAGCGGCAGAGGCAATAGTGGGCACGTTCAATAACCTAGATTTTCAAAAGTGTGCGCCTATTGTAAGAGAGCAGGGCACACCGTTGACATTTGCTACAAAAAACACGGTTATCCTCTTGGTCATTCATGATACCCAGGCCGCCCACATCTTTACAACTCCAATGGTGGTTATTCTTCTGGTGGTTCTTCATTTGTTAACCACATCGCCACCCCTGATGCTCAAACTTCTTTGTCGCAACACACTGCGGAGCCACAACACAAATCAGGTCTCAATTTTACTCAGGCCCAATATCAGCTTTAGATGTCTTTGCTCCAACAAGCCTCAGGTGGTACCAATAGTCATGAACCTCACTCTTCCACTCGGATCAATCTCATCCAGAAGAAGCCCAAATCATTTGTCTGGTCCCAGTGGTAACACATCTTTTTTATTTTGCATTATCACACCACAAACTTCTCATATTCTTTCTTTTAATTCTTTATATAATTCCTCATCTTGGATTATTGATTATGGAGCAAGTAACCACATTAGTTGCTCTCTCAAAAAATTTCAAGCTTTTTCAAAAAATAAAACCCATTAATATTCATTTTGCTCCATATTTTATAATATATAATGTGCTTTGTGTTCCTGATTTTAGTTTTAATCTTTTCTCTATTTCAAAGTTTCTTTCCAGTCTCAATTACAAAATAACTTTCTCAGGTTTTTTTTATGCAAAATACAGGAAATGAGCACAATGAGGATGGTTGGTTTGGCTTAGCTACAACAAGGTCTCTACCACCTAGTTACTCAAGAAAATTCCAGCCCTAGTCCTTATGTCCCCTCTTTCAACCATCTTTCCATTTCTACTATCAACAATAACAATCTTTGGCATTTTCGTTTAGGACATTTGTCAGATAGAAGACTCAATGTTTTACATGAGCAATTTCCTTTCATTTCAAAGCATATTAATGAATCATGTGACATTTGTCGCTTAGCTAAACAAAAACAATTACCCTATTATGATAGTAACAGTAGAGCTTCAAAAACATTTGATCTCATTCATATGGATATTTGGGGTCCATTCTCTAAAGTTTTTGTTCATGGCCATAAGTATTTTCTTATAATAGTTGATGATTGGGTTGTTTTGTTAAAAACAAAAGCAGAGGTCCAGATTAATATTCAAAACTTCATTGCCTTGGTTGAAACACAATTTGACTCTAAGATAAAAATTCTTCGTTCTGACAATGGTCCCGAATTTTTTTAAAAGATTTTTATGCCTCCAAATGTATTATTCATCAAACCAGTTGTCCTTACCCACCTAAACAAAATGGTAGAGTTGAACGTAAACACCAACACATCTTTAATGTTGCTCGTGCTCATATGTTTCAATCTGACATTCCAAATTATTTTTGGTCCTATACCATTAAACATGCTGTCTTTCTCATAAACTGGGTCCTTTCACCTATTATAAAAAAAAACACCTTTTGAATTATTGTTTAACCAATAACCTGATTTTTTCCATTATCAAGGTTTTTGGATCTCTTTGATATGCTTCCACTTATCATCCTAAAAAAAAAATTGATCCTCGATCTAGACGTGGTGTTTTATGGGTTTTCAAAGTGGAACAAAAGGGTACATTATTTTGGATTTAGATACCAGACAAATTCTCTTGTCAAGAAATGTCATATTTTATGAGTCCATTTCCCTGTCCAGAAGTCTAATTCCCTTGCTCCTCACACCACCTCACCTCTTCCTTCAGAACCATACTTACCCAACAACACTTACCCTCATACAGACCCCATTTCTATTGATTATTTACCTTCTTGGTCCAATCATTTTGCACCAAATACGTCATCCTCTCTACCCTCACTTATCCTATCACCATCAACTACTCATCTCAATTCTCCATTGCCATCATTATCCTTACCCAGCTCGCCCATGCCCTCCAATTTTTCTCCCACACCTTCCATTCCTCAACCTCATCGTTCAACTCGCATCCCTCAGCCGTCCACTCGTCTTCGCGACTTCGTCTACAACACCTTTAACACTTCGTCAGAACCACCATCCTCAAAGTGTGCATATCCCATTCAAAAGGTTATTTCTTATTCTCAGTTACCTCCTTCTGATCACAAATTTGTCATGTCCCTTTTCTCTGAAACTGAACCATCTACTTACAAGGAGGCGATTCAAAACCTTGTTGGACAGAGGCTATGAAAGATGAAATTGATGCTCTAAATTTAAATGAGACTTGGGACATTGTTGTTCCTCCTCCGAATGTTAAACCCATAGGATGCAAATGGGTTTATAAGATCAAGCGCAGACCTGATGGCAGTCTTGAACGCTACAAAGCACGACTTGTTGCCAAAGGGTTTTCTCAAATTGAAGGAATTGATTACCTGAAAACCTTCTCCCCTGTGGCAAATATGACTACAATTCGTGTTATCCTGGCTTTAGCTTCAGTTCATCGATGGCATCTGCAACAATTAGATGTCACCAATGCCTTCTTGTACAGAGACTTAATAGAAGAAGTCTATATGACTATCCCTTTTGTCATTCATGGCTATTCTAGTTCACATTGCTGCAAACTTCACAAATCTCTATATGGACTGAAGCATGCTAGTCGTTGTTGGTATGAGAAACTTTCTATTCTTCTTTTATCTTGTGGATATCAGCAGGCCCAGGTGGATCATAGCCTTTTTATCAAAAGCCAAGGAACTGACTTTACGGCTTTGATAGTGTATGTTGATGATTTAATCTTGGCCGGTAATTGTTTGCGTGAAATTGACACTCTTAAATACTTCTTAGGTGTGGAAGTTAATTAATCAGATGCTGGAATTTCTATTTGTCAACAAAAGTATTGCTTAGATTTATTATCTGATTTCGGCATGTTGGGGTGCAAACCATCTACCACTCCAATGGATTGCTCACTTTGTCTTCATCAAAATTCAAGTGCACCCATGATTAATCCTCTTTCTTACAGACGATTTGTTGGTTGTCTATTATATCTTACAAGCACGCATCCAGATATCGCTTTTCTTGTTTAACAACTTAGTCAATTATTGCTAACCCAACTTAAGTTCACTTCCAGGCTGCCATGAGGATTCTTAAATATCGTAAAGGTTGTCCCAGCAAAGGCTTAATGTTTAGACGTGATTCTCCAACTCATGTCCTGGGTTTCAGCGACGCAGATTGGGCTACTTGTGTTGATTCTCTTTGATCCATTACAAGATATTGCATCTTCAATTGGCAATTCTTTTGTTTCTTGGGAAACCAAGAAACAAAACATAGTGTCCAGATCTTCTTCCGAAGCCGAGTATAGAGCACTTGCTTCCACCACTTGTGAGTTACAATGACTCGTTTATTTACTATCTGATCTGCGAATTTCTTGTTAAAAGCAACTTGTTATGTATTGTGATAATCAAAGCGCGCTCCAAATTGTTGCTAATCCAGTTTTTCATGAGCGCACCAAGCATCTGGATATTAATTGTCATCTTGTTCGCGACAAAGCTCAATCAGGACTTATGCGATTACTACTAGTTTCTTCCTCCAACCAACTCGTTGACATGTTTACCAAAGCTCTTCCTCCTCGCCTATTCACCGTTAATTTATCCAAGCTGGAGTTACTTGACATTCACACACCTCCAGCTTTTTTTTAGGGGGGAGGGGGGTAAAACAGAAGAAGCCCAATGCCTTCTTGGCTCAATCTGTTCCTCAACCTCCAACATATTCCTAACATCTTTTCTGTTATATTTATTGTAAATATCAGAAGATTCTAGATAGTATTAGTTGTATATTGTTGCAATATTTTTTTTTATTCCTTTTATTTTATCCTTGCTGATGTTTATCCAATAGGATCTTATTTTGTATATATATTGCCCACATTGGGATAATCAATACACGAAAACTTTTTCCTCATTCAATTCTATTTTCACATTTATCCTTGTCTCTTTTACTTGACTAAAGAAACTATATCATACTTGACGAATTATGAGTTTTAGACTTTACGAGAAAACAAAAAATGTTAGAAACTCGTTATTTTTTGAAATGGAAATGCAACAAAGTAAAATGTTCCACATTATCTCTATTATTCTCTTCTAAAATGTATTTTCCCTTCTTCAAAATTACCTGTATTTTTCTGCTACAACTTTAAAACAAAGAAGAAACAACATATATAATTGATAGTAGCTAGTAAGGAGATTGCCATGCATAATCCCTCAGTAGTATTGGTATATTTAAAGTATAACACTCCAGCTTCAAAATCCCAAAATTAAAAGTTGAGACCCATCAACCATGTCAACACCCCACGTCAGCACTCTATAGCCACGGAAACATCTCCATCAAAGATTGGATATCAAGTTAATTAATGAATGAAAATATGGGAACCAAACCGAACAATTGAAAAGTGGGATACCAAAATCATCCTATTAAACAAAAATATTAGAGTTTGGATATTAAAATCTTAACATTTTTAGTACTATTCCTGTGGCCATTTCATCTGTCCCCTGCTTTCTACTATTCTGGGAACTTCCTTCAGCTGAATGCACAAAAGAACGCATTATAAATAAATGCAAAATTTAGTCCTACGCCATTTAAACTCAAAATTCAAAGTAAAAAAAAAAATTTTAAACTCAAAAGTCAAAGTCAAAAATAAAATACTAAAAACGAATATTTTCTTGAAAGGATCACTACCATGAATGGGAGAAGGACTGATATAGACACCGTTGGAGTTCTGACCAATTTAATTAAAAGCTTGAGCTTCTGGTGATTTAGGAACCAATGTAAGTGAAGAAGTGCCGCTCAAATCATTTCAAACAAGAATTTCTTGAGAGAAAATCAATCCTCAAATATTTTTAACTTTCAGAGTTGACAACTCAGATAACAGATTGAGAAACAAACTAAAATTGGCAGATTTAGATACCATTCTTTCCCCCTCTTTAAAACATGTTATTTTCTAGTCATGAAAGAGAAAAGTAGAAAACTTTGAAGTAAACGACTTGTTGACCATTCATTTTATTGGGGGGTTTAATCTCTGACATTAATGAATTGGTAGATTTCAACCCAATTTATTTTACATTTTATTTCACAACAGTAGTTAAGCATTTTAGTAAAATGAGTAGAATTTGGGCAATTCAAAGAATGGAAAACAATCCTAAAATATAACACAGTTTCTTGAGTGATGATGAATAAGGTTACACACCCAAAGGGGTATAGAAAATTTGTTACAATAAGAAAAATGCTGGAGACAGGAAAAACTGATCGAGGCAATAACTAAATTCCCCAGATCATATCAGTAAGTATCACACTGCACCGGTTACTTCTCTAACTTGTGTACTTCAATTTTCTCAAATTGTGGCCGTCAAGTGTTCATTTTCTGCGCCCTCAGAAGGCATGGGGACCCTTTTATCTTTGTCCCATTTGATTTCTTATAATTCATAGTACTATATATATAAGAATCACTGGGACAAGTCACGCAGCTGTATACTCATAAGATTCAACCTCCTAAAGGTTTCCTATCGTCTCCATGTTGAATTAACACTCACCTCTTCTCTCTCTCTCTCTCTCTCTCTCTCTCCCTCCCTCCCTCTCTCTATCATATCAATTTGTAACAAAGTTATGCATCTTTCTTAGATTCTTAGACTCATTCGCATCCTTCTCAACTCCAATCTACTCATACAACACAAGAAAAATATACAGGCTCATACAACTTGTACTTCCACGTTTGTAGCATAGTCTCGTATGTGATTTTTCTGGTTTATTTAAAAGTTAGTAGTTATAGTAGTTTCACATTTTTGTAGTACATTTGATGTGATTTTTGGCTTTTCAACGAATTTCCAAACACTCATGAACCATTATATATATATATATATATATATATATATATATGTATATATATATATATATATATATATAATATTTATGCATTATGTACTCATCAAGTTCTCTTTTCTTCTTCTTCAGCTAGTGTTACACCGAAAAAAGAATCTTGGTCTTCAAATTCTACAACAGACATCACACAATTGGTCAAAACTCACCGACCCAATTGAAGACCCATTCCAAAGTTTTCATCTTTGAGCCTCTCCATTCGCAAGAAGCTCACAACCTCAGAAGGGTATAGAGTGACACAACACAAACATTAACACAGCCATAAAAAAAACACAGAATGAGAGAGAACAACGAGGTTGTTATCACGCCACGGCAAGAAGAGAATCACGAAACGGGGGGACATTTTCGTCATTGCGAGGACGGAATCTGGTGGCCAGTCGTGAAATCACTGCCGCGATCCACCGTGGTTCTCCTCTTCCCCGTCGTGGTCATCATCGGCGCGTTGGCTTATACGCGCACGCTCGACACACATGTGAGTATTCTTTGTTATTATTGATATTGTTGTTATTTCTTCTACCTCCAACGTTGATTGGCTCAATGTGTGTGCTTATTTTAACATTATTAGATGTTACTTGTTTGTTTCGTACGTTATTGTTGTCTGAAGCGTAGACACGTTGGGGAATTCCTTAGAAATAGTTAGGAATGGTGTGTGAATTCCCTTGGCCCGAGGCATGCATGGTTGAAGTAACGACGAAATTAACAACATTGTCGTTTCTTCGCTTAGCCCACTATATTCGTGTGTAGCCTGTAAAAGCGTTTCTCACTTAATCTTTTACCCATTAATTATTCACATGTTAAAGTGGTAGTAAGTTGCAATGTTGTGAAATCCAGTGGGATCAACAACTCGATCGAGACAATGGATTAATAATGCAAATCGTTTCATCCGATATATATATATATATATATATATATATATATATATAATTAAAAAATAATATAACTAATATAATTTGATGAACTCACACTTCAAATTTTAATAAAATTATAATATAAACATATTGCATCATTACTATTATTTTTAATATAGTATAAAAAGTGAGATAAAGAATAATATATACTATAATTTATATTATATATTTTATTAAAAAAATTGTGTTTATTTAGTAGTTAATGAACATTTTAAATACCTCAGGATCTTGGGTTAGTGTCCTCAAGCACCTCTTTAATAAATGTGTAGATTAAAATATATATATATATATATATATATATATATGTTAAAGAAATTATGCTTGCCTTACTGGTTGGTGTGCACTGGCTTGTTGTGTGGTTGCTGGGTTCGAACTTGGCTAGCTGGCTCCTGGCTAAATTCCAATAAGGTGCTGTTAAGATTATAGTTTATCAAAATCTTGACCATTACTTAGTATTAATTTTTAACTTTTACGAACAATTTGACAATAGGACTCCAGTGTATGGTTTAGGCTCATTAAAATTTTAGAAACATTAGATAATTATACAAAAACTTGCTTAAAGATAGTTGTATGTTAATTAAATGAATTTGATAATATAAAATTACATGTTACTTTACAAAAGATATAGTGTGAGCAGGAGGAACATATTAGCTATTTAGTTGATAAGATATTTCAGTTAATTATTTATTTATTTATTTTTATTTTTTATTAGTTAAAAAATTTATTGGATTGTTCTATAAATGAACCTTTTTAATATTTTTTTAGTATTTTTTAAAAAGTTACTTGAAGTAAAAAAATTTAAAATGCTAATTTCTAATTTTTTATATTTTCTTTCACTTTTATTTTTAATATATTTATTGATTTTCTTGTTATATTTTTTAAATAAATTATAGTATTTTGTGTCATTTTACATTTTTAATTATTTTAATAGTTAATTTTACTAAACACTATTAATTTAATAAGTTAATTTTTTAATTTTCAATGCTAATTTTACCCAACATCATGTTAGGTATAACTTATTGGAAAGTAAGATATAATCATGTAGATGTGGTAGGTTTAACCTTGCTGCCAAAGTAAAAAATTAAGGGGATAAAGAAGAAGATAAAAATTAACCCTCATGGTAATTTATAGTTAAGTGGGCTCAATATCTCTCAATTTGACCAACAATTTGACTTAAACTTGAAGACAATTTTGAATAAGCATTCAAGTTTTGGAATGTCAGACGACTCAGGCAAGATTCTGAGATTACATTTTAATTTTTTTTATATATTTGAAAATTAGTATTAAATTATAAGAACTTTTATCTGAATTAATTAATATTTTTTAAAAAATCATAATATTTTTGTGTATATAATTTACTTTAAAATACATTTAGTAAAACATTCTTTAATTTTAGCTTTATAATTTAAAAAATCTAAGACTTAATATATGAGAAATATTTGTTAAATAAAATATAAGACCAGCAGATTTTTTTATTTGTTAAAACAAAAAATTATTTATTCAAAAAGTGTGTTAACATATCTCTTGAAATAATTAGTGTTTTTGCTAGCCCTAACCGCAACAGGCGTCGAAATTGTCGGTTAAACAGACATAGAGAAAGTTCAAAAGGTTGAGTTGTAAGAAGTTCTGTAAACCACATGTACTTAAAACTTTACGGCACACCCAAAAGAAGGGACCAACCAATTCTTGACTTTAAGGAACAGTGAGCTTTGTAGTTTCATGCACCTAAATTATCTTGGACCCATAATTTTGTCACTATTGTAACCTTACATTATTAAATAATGCTATTTTAACGGTACTCCTGTCTTGCTCTCCTCTACATTCTTTTAACCATTTCAAAGCTTAGGGTTCCCATGCAATTTACAGTAGTGTATTTACGTTTTTCTAGTTCAACTCTCGAGCTACGTGGGTGTTGTTTTTATTTGATGCATGGTTTGTTTGAATATTTGTGGTCATTGTGTGACACGTACATGTAGCGCATGTTTTCCGGAGCTTCATCTACCAAATCAACACTAAGCACCACTCTATATGGCACGCGTCCTTTCACAGTCTCCATCCGGAAGCAAACAGAGATCCCATTGAACTGCACTGCATACAACCTCACCGGAACATGCCCCACAAACCAATCCCCAACCCTAGAAGACTGTCAGAGCAGTCCATCCAATGCCACGTGTCCGGATTATTTCCGTTGGATCCATGAGGACCTGAGGCCATGGGCCCGCACGGGCATAACACAAGACATGGTGGAGAGGGCAAAGCAAACCGCGAACTTCAGGTTATTTTTTTTTATCATTATGCTAGTTATAAAAAAAAAAGAAGAAAAATCAAATTTACATTTCTTTTTTTTTGTTTTGTTTTTTTTTTTTTTTTTCATCAAGTCAAGTTTATAACTCTTTTTGTGAATTTCAGGTTAGTGATATTGAAGGGGAGGGCTTATTTGGAGACTTACTCAAGGCCCTATCAAACAAGGGATGTTTTTACTATATGGGGGATTCTACAATTGTTGAGAAGGTACCCTGGGAAGTTGCCTGATTTGGAGCTTATGTTTGATTGTGAGGATTGGCCTGTGATTTTGGCTGATCGTTACAATGGGCCTAATGCTGAGCAGCCACCACCCTTGTTTCGGTATTGTGCGAATGATGCTACCTTGGATATTGTCTTCCCAGATTGGTCATTCTGGGGATGGTAAGCTACTAATTAAGTCCAATTCACTCCTTTTTTGCTTCATCCTACACTTCGATAATCTTTGCCAATACTTCTTGTAGATTTCGAATCAGATAATCCAGAATGTAAAACTTTCATTATGAATTAACCTTTTCGTAATAAAAGACAGTACTTCTTTGTAAATTCCTAATCTAGAATATAAAACTTTCATTCCAAATTAACCATTTCACTCATTCCATAATGAAAGGAGTATAGACTGAGATTGTTGCGGTGCAAGAAGGAAAGACTTTTAATATAGAGATTGGTTTGGGGTAGAGTTGTAATAAACATACAATATAATCTAACTAAAAGAATGTTGCTTAAGTTATTATTTTTTTTAATTTTATTGGTGTGATTGGATGATAGGAAAGAAAATAGAAAGAAGGAAAAATACAAATGATGATGATATACTTTCTTTTATTTGGTTAAATGGAAAAAATGAAATAAAGAGGGAGAAAAACTTTTTTTTTTTTTTAAAAAAAATCCTTCTATTTTCTTTTCAATTTCATTTTTAATTTTTATATTTATATAGGAAATAATAAAAATATATTATTTTTAATTTTTACTAATTTCAGTTTAAAGTCTTAGAAACCAAATAAAGTGAAAATAAGAACAGTTTTTTTAAAACATAATTTTCCTTTCTCCAAAACGGACATTGGAACATTATAAATTGTTTATAGGACCAAATAAATATGTATGTTTGATCAACTTTGACACGGTACATTGCCCTCATATGACCTACTTTTTTTTCATTCATAACTTAATTTTCTAACAAGTAAAAAACAATTTTAATATTGATGGCATGTTTTTGTTTGTGTACTGCACAGGGCAGAGATTAATATAAAGCCATGGCATATTTTGTTGGGAGAGTTGAAAGAAGGCACCACGAGGATACCATGGCTGAACAGAGAGCCTTATGCTTACTGGAAAGGTAATCCAGCTGTTGCTGAAACCAGACAAGACCTCATGAAATGCAATGTTTCTGAAAATCAAGAGTGGAATGCTCGTTTATTTGCCCAGGTATCACACTTCTTAGTAGCTTTGTTTGATTACGCTTATTGAAAGTAGTTTTATTATTTGGATATCAAAAAGTTAATTCTGTATATAATATTGGCTTAAGCACATGTGTACAGAAACTAGAAATAACAGACAGATTCAAGCAACACATAATTCAGTATCAATATTGTATATAACATTGTACATTTTTTATTTTTTAATCTTTTTTAATAAAAGAATACATTCAAATCAACGGAAATAACTGTTATTGAACATTTACTGAATTTTTCCTTTCAGTATTTTCCTTATTTTTAACAAAATGACAGTTATTTCAATATATTTTTCCTGTTAATCGACTCACAATAATAAAGCCACATAGCTTCCTTCTTGACGAATGAAAATTTTGTTCCAGGATTGGGGACGAGAATCACAAGAGGGGTTTAACAAATCAGACTTGCCAAGTCAATGCACTTATAGGTATAACATTCAAACTGTGCATTCTTGCTTCAGTTATAATTATGTGTAATAATAGATTTTTGTTATTGATCATATATATGTTCAGTTATTAATAAATAAATGTTTCAATTCAATCATACTATCGTGCAGATATAAGGTGTATATTGAAGGTTCTGCTTGGTCAGTCAGTGAAAAATACATTCTGTCTTGTGACTCTACCACTCTACTTGTAAAACCCAAATACTATGATTTTTTCACAAGAGGACTAATTCCGGTGCACCACTATTGGCCCATAAAGGACGATGACAAGTGCAGATCCATTAAGTTTGCAGTGGATTGGGGCAATAGTCACAAGGAAAGGGTAATCTTGAAGTTTTGCTTATTAAGGCTAAAATATAATTCTTACCAAGTTAATATTAAAAGATTTCCCCTCTGAATATTTCATTTGATGGTGAATATAATCACTTAGTATAATTAATCAGGGCCAAGCCTGACTACAAAGTTATCAGCAAATCAATAATAGTACCTTTTAAGATTTAAGATAATAACCTTGGTATAAAAGCTTAACATGTATCATCCTTTACATCATTCCATAATCCATATACTATATACTCAAATGTGTGCATATACGAATAATAAACAAGATTTAATTACTAATTTCAAACTTTTTGGAGGAAAGAAATAAATTAAAAAACACATTCTCAATGTTAACTTGTTTCATTTCGTTTCTATTTGTGAAATTCATCAGGCACATCAAATTGGCAAGGCTGCAAGTGATTTCATTCAAGAAGAGGTAAAGATGGACTACGTGTACGACTACATGTTTCATCTCCTGAATTCATATGCTAAACTCTTCAGATACAAACCCTCCATTAGTGCTAATGCTGCTGAACTATGTGTGGAGTCGATGGTTTGTGGAGCAGAAGGTTCAGTAAAGAAATTTATGATGGAGTCATTGGTCAAGGTTCCTGCAAATACCGACCCTTGCACCTTGCCTGCACCTTATGACCCTCCAACTGTGTACGCAATACTACAGAGAAAGGAAAGTTCAATTCAACAAGTTGAATCATGGGAGAAAAGTTACTGGGAGAATCAAACCATAACATCTTAATGAATATTTTTTTTTTTTATCCATATTCAAGTTAACTCATTCATTCTTAGAATATCTTGGGAGGATACAAGTAGAATCTAGATTATCTTGTACTCCGCTAAAGAAACCATAACATGCTTGACGAATTATGAGTTTTAGACTGTACGAAATAAAATTTAGTTGTTAATTTCGTAATGTTGTTAGAAACTTGTTATTTTTTGAAATGGAAAATCGACAAAAGTTAATGTTCCACATTATCTATATTATTCTCTGCTGAAATATATTTCCCCTCCTTCAAAATTACCTGTGTTTTTCTGCTACAACATTAAACAAACAACATAATTGATAGTTGATAGTAGTTATGTATAGTAACAGGTGAGGGGGAGAGGGGGGTGAGGTAGAGGTCATGGGTTCAAATTCTCCTACTAACAAAAACTAAATTAGCATTTGCCTATAAAAAAAATGTAAGAAGATTCCCATGCATAATAATCCCTGAGTAGTATTGGTACATTTAAATACAACACTCCAGCTCTAAAATTGCAATTTTTTTTTTTAAAATATGACAACCAAAATCGAGGAATTAAAAGTTGGTACCCATCAACCATGTCAACACCCAATGTCAGCACTCTATAGCCACATAAGCATCTTAGTTACATGTTGTGCAAGACAATCTTCTTAATTACATGATATCATCAAGTGTATCATATAAACCAGTTATTTTAATGCTAATAACTGTTAGTGTATGGAATATGGATAGTAGAAGACAACAATGGCCAATATAATTGATGAGGCTTAAAGAGGCATGTCAGAAGAAGATTGTCTCACACCTGGTGTAATTAGAAATATATCTTTGTTATTCATTGATGTATTGTAAATCCTAAACAAAATGTCACTCTCAAAGTCCAAGGCTCTTTAGGTTTTCCCTAACATGAAGAACGTTTATTACCAATGAAAGCAAATTAACACAAAGAACACACCATCTGAACAGATAATACATGGTAAACCTTTTCACATTTTTAATGGCTAGAATAACACCTTGTAATGTCTCTCACTTCTTAACGGTTAACAGGTAAACTCATAATTTCCCAAGTAACCTTGTATCTTCAAAACTATTGTCACATAAATCAGATCTTTCAAGTGGTCAACATAATGAAAATAAGCACTCCTCCAAGTTCTGTTGAAGAAAATAACTCTGCAAAAAACCCCAAAATCCTGCTGCAAATCCTACTCCCATACCCATATAAAACTCCGATGTTCCAAAGAAATTTCAATAATTGTGTCCAACAGAAGCACTCTTTGTCAACTCTTCCTTGTTTGTGCAATTTTTTGTTATGGGAGGACCACAAAGCTCAAAATTTCCAGTGTAGCTAAGTTCTTCAAAGCTCTGAAGTTGGGTGCTCGTGGAAATTCTGCCTAATAAGTTGTTGTATGATAGATTAAGGAATCTGCGGAAGGACAAATGATAGGCACTGGACCAGGCAGAAAGAGAAGAAAGAATGGAAATAATGAATTCTTTATTGAATGATACTCACAGTTACAATGTTGAATGAATTCGAGGACACTCAGCCTCCCAAAATTCTCAGCTTACCAGCTACCTTACTCTCAGTCATTCCTTGCTATTTATAATATCTAACCCTTCCCCACTAACTAACTAACAGCAACAGAATATTAACTAACAGACAGTCCTAGATCCTATCAACAAATCAGATAAGCATTGAGGGATTTCACCTGAAATGTGGTTTAGTGACAGACCAAGGGATTCTAACAATTTCATTTTCCCATGTCATTTGGTATCTCTCCAGAGAGATGTTTTCTAGACAAGTCCAAAACCGCAAAGCAGATAGCTTCGAAATTTCAGGCGGAATTGCTTCAGACAGCTTATTACTTGAAAGATCAATCATTCTCACTAATATCAGATTGTCTCTGTACTCTAACTCATCTCCTTTGGGAACTAAGACAACACTTTCCTTGTAGTGGTTATAACTGAAGTCAGAGCCATTAAAGGGTTGGCAAAGAAGTCATCTTCACCAACCATTGTCCTCATCTCATCCAAACATTTTGGAATAGATCCTGATAAGCTGTTATTGGCAATATCAAGCACTATAAGGGAAGAAATTTAATTGACACATCTTTTGAGTTATGCTACCTTTGAAATTATTGGATCTTAGAAAAAGAACAATTAGATATTGAATTTCCCACATCCATGCTGGTATTGTGTCAGAAAGTTGATTATTACCCATGTCAATGAACTTCATTGTAGAGCAACTTTGCAGCATTGTAGAAATATATCCAGAGAAGCCGTTGCGTCCAACAACAAAGACTTGAGTTGAGACAGATACCCAATGGAGTTTGAAATTTCACCAGAGAAATTGTTGCTGCCCAAGTTCAAATGCACCAAAGCTTGCCAGTGCACCCAACAGTGACCAAGATCACCAGATAAGACATTATTTGAAAAATCAAGCACACTTAACTTATTAGTAGCATTTGTCTTTCCACGTAAAAAGGAAGAAATTGTTCCAGAAATTGAGTTATTGGCAACATTCAGCACTTCAACATTTGCAGACATAATTGGCAATCTACCCTTGAACAAATTAGAATTCAGATTTATGACACTGGAATTTAGAAAAATATTAGATAGGTCTCTACTCAACAGATTGTTTGACAATCCATGAATTCAATTTGCTGAGTCCAATTCCAAAACCAACTTGGAACCAAGTCTGCAATACCTGCCTTAGACATTGTCAAAACCTTCACAGAACTTTGGTTTTTCAGCCATTCTGGAAACTTAGGCCCTACTCCACATGAGCTCAGTAAAACATATTCAAGCTGAAGAGGGGGAACCCATCCAGAGTAGACACTGAGGAACGAGTTTGTTGAAGACAAATGCAGTTCCTTTAATTTCAAAAGTCTTACAAAATTTAATTCCTTTATTGATCCCTCTAACAAGATAGATGAAAGGTTTAATGTCACTAAACCTGAGAGAGTTCCAAGGGTTACAGGCATATCACCAGTTAGAGAATTAGCTCCAAGATTTAACACCTACAGGTTTTTAAGGAACCCAAATCTCTTGGAATGGTTCCATTCAACCCGTTGTGAGCCAGGTTTAAAGTTCTCAAGGATGATAATTTTGAAAATGATGAGGGAATTGGAAAAATAATTGTATTATTTCTGAGATCGAGAACTTCAAGATGCTTAAGCTGGCCTAATGAATCTGGAAGTGCCCCACTGAGTTGGTTGTTCTGCGGGTCTATATTTTTTATGTTTTGAAGGCTTGATATTATTTATGGAATTTCTCCCTATAAAAGGTTACTGTGTAAATCAAGTTGGACAAGAGTTGTGCAGAAATTGGATATCCATGAAGGGATTTGCTGATTGAGATTGTTATTTGGAGATGTGTGAAGTTGGTTTTTTCCTTTTGGTGATCCTAAGTTATCAATTTGACAGCTCTCCAAGTGTAGTTCTGAAAGAGAAGGAAGTGCACTCAGTACTTGAAACCAATTAGCTTGTTTATGAAGGTCTGAACCAGTCAAATCAAGGTACTCTAAGGAAGAAAGCCTTGATATCCAATTAAGGTTATCTATCTGAAGAGCACAATTGTATCCAAGATTAAGGTGCTGCAGGTTTGAGAGGTTTCCTAGTTGATGATGGATTAATCCAATGAACCCACTTAAGCTAAGGTCCAAGTATCTCAGGCCCTCCATTGAGCCTTGGAAGCTTGGTATTGGAGTAAGAACAAAATAATTTGAACTCAAGTCTAAATGAGTCAAGGATTTTAGTTCAAGCAAGGAAGGACTAATCTCACGACTCAATTCCCTGTAGGGAGATCCCACGAGCATGTTAAGATTAATTTCCATGACTTGACCAGTGATGTTGTTGCAGCGAACCCCGTGCCATGTACAACAATCTTCTTCGCCAGACCACGACAATAGCCTGTTTGAAGGGTATGCTAGTCCATGCTTGAAGCTGAGGAGCGCATTCCCACTACTAGAAAAACAACATTCAACATCGGTTATTCTTGACATTCCACATCAGTTTTGAACCGATGTTGAATCAGGCGAAGTTGAAAGTGTGGAAGTTAACATCGATTTTCAAAACCGATGTTAACGGAAAGTATACAACATCGGGTTTCAGTAAAAATTGATGTCGCTACAAATAAATAAAAACGTAAAAAAAATGTAAAAACTGGAACTTCAACATCAGTTTTTAGGAAAAACCGATGTTAACTTACACTACAACACCGGTTTCCAATGAAAACCGATGTTGATCTCATGTAACAACATCGATTTTCTTTGGAAAACCGATGTCCCTCTGTATGTAACAACATCGGTTTTCATAAATAAACCGATGTTGTTACATAGATAGAGACATCAGTTTGCCAAAGAAAACCGATGTTGTTACATGAGATCAACATCGGTTTTCATTGGAAACTGATGTTGTAGTGTAAGTTAACATCGATTTTCATTGGAAACTGATGTTGTAGTGTAAGTTAACATCGATTTTTCCTGAAAACCGATGTTGTAGTCTAAGTTAACATTGGTTTTCTTAAGGAAATCGATGTTGTTGTTTTTTTTTTTAATATTTTGTCTGTTTTTTTAATTTTACCAATTCTTTAACCCGTAAATTAAATACCAGACATCCAGCCAATTTTAGAATACAATACAATAAAATAATATTTAATAACAAATAAAATTCAAGAGTGTCAATGTACATAAAAATGATTTCCTAACCTAATGTTTATACAACTGTTTTAAAAATCCCTTAACCACCTATCCCAATATGTCATCTCTAATTGTAAGATAAAACATCGCCCGTTGAACCCTAATAGCCTTCAATATCTCGGGTTCCAGTGTTCTTTCATCAGTGAAATACTGCATGACATAATAAACTAATAAGTACAAAACAAAAACAAGTCAAAAAAATAAAATCAGTTTTGAATTAGACAATTAATTACCATGTCCCAGTTATCTCTGAAGCCTCCTTGGACTATTGTCGACATCCAATGCATGACATAATAACCACACTCAGTGCTTCCTTTTTGCTTATTACACTAAATTCAATAACATAGTCAAAGTTAAACGAAAATTAGTGTAAATAATAATAAAAATTATTTTGAATATATAAACCATGATTTATTAGAAGACTTACTTTAAGCGCAATCCATTTAGTGGTAGCCTTTGATTATTTCCTTGAGTGTCATGGACTCCTTTCAAAGCACTGCTTAAGAGAAACATGCATGCATAGTGTACAATTAACATATTGATGGCATAGAAATAACAGAAATGTCTTACAAATTACAACCTACCTGTTAATAATTCTTTTAAGGTAGTTATCAGGCCTGTTATGCAACGAACAGAACCACACAACAACATTGGCCTTAGGACATATAACGACCAGTTGCCAATGTGCACTGCATTAGAGAAAAATAAGTTATTATACTGCATACATTAGTTAAATTCTTTTGTACATTTTTACTTACCCATTCAAATACGATGCAAGGTAGACATCTTTCTATGAACTCCGCATCCATTTCTTCATATAGTCCTCGGATTCAAATTGAGATTGCCCAGATCTCTGTATGGACTGTGGCTTGATGAATCCATACACATCGGGATGATCCGATTGCAGAATTAAGTCATTCATATGCCTATTGTTTTATAAAAAAGTCAATTATGCATGAATATAAAACAATGAATTATGTAACGATAGCCAATTGAAAGTGACTTACAGAATCCACAGTTGTATAACAGAGATGTTCAGACATTGATCACCATGGATGATCTCATAAATATCCTCATGCTTTATGTACAACGGGAAGTTGTCATTATGCACCCCGAACAAAGTTGGGTCCCATGGCCCCTGCATGGGTCTGAGGAAAAGATTGGGGATGGTCAATGTGATGTGGTATAAGGGATCGGCAATATCTTTCGGCTTATTTACAGGTTTCGCCGGTCCCTTGGGTTCCTGTTTATCCTACACAATTAACAAACATAAGTGAATGACTGGGTTAACTTTATATGAGACAAATCATTCGTAAATGAGAAGAAAGAAGGCAAAAATGATATAACTTATGCAAAATAGGCTGTACAAGATGTGTCGGCCAAGCAAGAAAAGTGTTAAGGGCCTGCCCCACTAACTAAACCTCGTCAGTGGGTACAGCGACGCGAGCATCAAGATCTCGAACTTCCTCAATACTCACCTTGACCTGATCAGTGGCAAGAGGGACACTGTGCACGATCGTCGACCCTCATAAACTCTTCCAAGGGCAACCAGGCGGGGAGGATTGTCATCGACATACAACCCACGCCTGTAAGATGCACCCGTGTCTGGGTCATTCCCTGAGGGATCGATACAACTTTCCTTGGTGCTGACAAGGGCACCAAGAGGACATGACTAAACCTTCGGAGGCAGCATGGCACCCTGAGACTGCATCTGGGTCTACATCTGGGACTGCAGGTGGCTGAGCGACATCATTACTTGTTGTGTAACTTTTTCAGTGATCGATTGTGTAAGTCGATCAGTGATCAACTGCTCCAGCTCTACCCTGATGTTGTCTTTCAGGCGATCCAAGTCTTTAGGCGCCATTGACTTTGACTTGCGAGAAGTTGATTGAGCCTGTCCGAAGTAGTGTGTGTTGGTCACACCGGCTCCAGTAGCATAGACACGCCCGGGGTGCTCTGGTCGTCCAATGGCAGCAGTCAGGACATCCTGGCGTCTACTGGGGACAAAGCTACCCTGTGTGGATTGCTCATCCAGGGAATCCTGCAATGCGAAAAAAGTAGAACATTAGTTTAGTCATTTGTTAGGCAAAAATTCATTTATGAAAATAGGAATCATCCTTTAATTTGACTTACAATCTTCTCTACAATCTCACGTGTCGCCTCAGTAGTCATGTCTCTGATTTTTTCGTGCGAGCCAGCTTCCACTTACGTGTCGTCTCACCGGGGACAGAGGATGAATTATGGTCTCCGTGCTATCATCACGGGCTGCTTCCTCCAATTGTTTCTTTGTTTTTCTTCCATAATTTTCTTTTCCAACAATTCGTAAACCCCACGAGGCAATACATGAGGGGCAATGTTCACCTTTTGGATGGCCTGAGCCTTCTTCTGAACACCCTGTCAGGATTACACAGATAAATGTCAAAACAAATGTGCTTCAAAGACTCCATATCAATTAAATTGTAAAAAAATTCAACTTAGCTAACCTCCCATGAAGCGGCCCTACGACTCTCGCAGAATTGGTGCCATTGTTGCTTACTAATGCCATATTTGTCCAGACAACATCGACATCATCGTCCTTTCCTTGGGCAAGAAACCATTTGGAGGTCAGATCTGACTTAAACTGCTTCCATCACTCTCCAACTATCTGCAGTATTTTTTCTTGGTCTGTTGGTCAGACGCTTCAGGTATATCAAATTCAGTCTGCGTTACAATGAAGTGGGTTTAAGAATTTCGATAACATTTAAATTATATAACTACAAGCAATGACATCGGACATTTAATTGTAATTCCTGAATGTCCTCCCAAATCAGCTCCTTCTACGCTGCAGGAACTTCCTTCCAGTTAGCAATTGTGACATCCACCTTTTCTCTAGCCACGATCCCTAGATACGTCCTCAACTTCTTTGCCTGAGAACCATCTGCCTTCCCAGTGGTAGGATCGATATAAACCACTGGTCTTTCAGCACCAGCAGGCCTGGTGGATAGTGACCTTAGACGTGTTTCTTTCCTGGTCTTCTTCGTCGTAGACGGCGAAGGTGCTGACTCTGGACATGGAGGTGCTGACTCAGGAAGAGGAGGTGCTAACTCAGGACAAGGAGGGGAGCTCAGTGGTGTAGTCATGATCCTGTTAAAAATAAAAATAAACATAAGTAAAGTTAACTGACAAGTTAGTTTATTTATGAAATTGTAAAAAATGCAATCAAGTTAATAAGGCAAAAAAATTACATTAAGTGATGTTAATTAATTCTCCTTCATCATGATCATTACGATTTGCATGAACATCGTCATCGTAATCTTCTATGTTTACGTCAGACATTTGTGTCGAGAATTGGGTGATACCAATGGTTGAATCATCATCGTAAAGAGTGATACCAATGGTTTTTCCATGTAGTACCACTGACCACCTTTCATCACTTGGATCTTGAACATAAAACACCTGTTTAGCTTGTTTTGCCATGATGAAAGGTTCATCTTGATAAGCTAGCTTGTTAAGATCAACCAAAGTAAATCCCAATTCCTCGGTCTGCACACCGCTATTGATATCAACCCACTTACACTTGAAAACACACAGTGAATGTAACATAATTAAGATCCCAGATGTCATGAATGATTCCAAAGTAAGGCATGCATGCTAAACGGGGATTGTGGTCATGCACAGTAGGGAGGTGATGCGACTCAGCCCTAAGGCTAACCTCACTGTTTTGCATTGTGCTCTTGTCATCTTGTTGTTTGGTGTAGAACGAGTACTTGTTGATATTGTATCCTTGCTAACTTCTAACATTTCTTTTAGGCCCATTTGCTAACTTCTTCATTGTTTCTGATGAAGATTCTTCCATAAATATTGTATCTTTAAACCAATTTAGGAAAGTCTTGTTATGCTCTTTCAACAACCTATTCTTCGTCATTCTTAAATTACTTTTCTTGACTAAGGCTTCATGACGAACTATGTATGGCAGGACTTTATTACTGTTATTCAGGACATACAAATGAACTTGTTACAATTCCTGCAAACCAGGCGTTATAATATGCAGCCCTCGTGAACCCTTTCCTCCCACTCTGTCGTCATGCCGGGACTCGGGAAGCCCAACAGGTTTTGCCTTTTCAAGGTACTCTGAACAAAATTCTACAGCTTCTTCGACAATCTACCTTTCAACTATGGATGCTTCAGGACAATGTAGGTTTTTTGTATACCCTTTCAAGATCTTCATGTATCACTCGACCGGGTACATCCACCATAAATAAACGAGACCGCACAATTTAATTTCCCTGACTAGATGAACAAGTAAGTGAACCATTATGTTGAAAAATGAAGGAGGAAAATACATCTCCTACTGACACAAGATAATTGTCGTCTCTTTTTCCAATTCATCTAACTTGATAGGGTCCACGACTTTGGCACAAATGGCATTGAAGAAAAAGTACAGCCGAGTTATAGCATGCCTCACTTTGTTAGGAAAAATGTCTCAAATCGCCACGACTAACAATTGTTGCATCAACACGTGGCAATCATGAGACTTTAAGCCAACTAGTTTGAGATCTTTGATATGAACAAGGCTCTTGATATTTGAGGAGTATCCCTGTGGCACTTTCACTTGGTGCAGAGACTGACAAAAACTTATCTTCTCCTTTCTTGACAAAGTGTGACATGCTGGAGGCAAGTATATTATCTTACCATCAGACCTAGGATGTAACTGCTCACGTATACCTATCTCAGCAAGATCTTGACGAGTGTTCAAACCATCCTTTGTCTTGCCTTGAATGTTAAGCAGAGTGTCGATGACACTGTCACACACATTTTTTTCCACATGCATAACATTGAGACAATGTCTAACATCTAGATCAGACCAGTATGGAAGATCAAACAATATCGACCTCTTCTTCCATATGCAAGTATTACCTTTCTGCTTCTTTTGAGTCTTTCCAAAAACAATATGGATGCCCTCAACCTGCTCACCGGTTAACGGAATCGGTGCAATTTCATGCTCTTGACTTCCATTAAATGCTTTTTTCAATCATTGATAAGGGTGATAAGGTTTCAAAAAAGGTCGATGGCGAATGTAAACTGTTTTTCTTCCATTTTTAAGTTGCACGTAACTTATGTCTTGCTCACAGATAGGGCATGTACGCAACTTGAATGTCTCCTTTCGATATCCATCAAACACGACAACCCCCTCATCCCACAAGTTTGTCAAGTCTTCAATCAAGGGACTAAGATAAACATCAATATCATTTCCTGGCTGTCTTGGCCCCTATATCATCATAGACAACATCATGTATTTCGCTTCATGCACAACCAAGGAGGCAGATTATAAATGACTAACAAAACAGGCCACAAACTGTGTTGAGTATTTAAATTGCTGTAGGGATTCATTCCGTCACTGGCAAGTGCAAGCCTAAGATTTCTTGGGTCTTCGTCGAATTCCGGATACAAACGGTTAATCTTCTTCCACTGGGGCGAATCTATCAGATGGCGGAGCATTCCATCAGAGTTTCTTCCATCTGCATGCCATGTAAGGTCTTTTGCGTCATCTTCATTAGAAAAAAGACGCTTAAACCTTGTAATGATCGGAAGATACCACAACACCTTCGCGGGATGGCCTTTCTTTGTGCTCTCATCACTGTTACAGTTGTCATTGTCCTTCACTTTGTACCATGATACCCCACATATGGGCATTTATGCATTTCTTCAAATTTATTTCTGTACAATATGCAGTCATTAAGACAGGCATGAATTTTCCTACACTTCATACCCATTGGACAGTATCTTCTTGGCCTGATAGTAACTTGTTGGCAACATGTTTTCATCTGAAAGCATCTCTTGAACTACCTGAAGCAGTGAACTGAAGCTTTTATCACTCCACCCATATATGGCCTTCACATTAACCAGATTTAACACCTGACTTTTTGCACCCCGAATACAATGGCTTCTTCAAATCACTTTCCAACGTTTCATACATAGGGGCATGTGCTTGCTGAAAAGGCTCATGTTCCAAATCACGAATCATATCCTCTAATCAATCTCCAATGTCAACATCATGCGTATCATACATAGGCAGCATTTTGCTTTGATCTCTGAGTACATGACATGAAAGTGGTGACATGAGTTCCACCACAATCATGTATGCACCCGGAGAACAAAGTGAAATGCATTGTACCGAAATTTTATCAAATTTAAGAAAAGAATCACAACCTACACATATGAATATACTAAAAAGATATGAGTCTTCCCAAACTGTCCAAACGGACAATTCAAGAATCAATACAATGATTAATCCAAACTATTCGAAAGAATCACTGTAATGAATCCCAAACGGGAAAATAAGGTTCACTCATCATGAACATTAATTGTATAGAAAAGGCAAGATTCAAACGGGAGGCTAAGATTCAAAAAATACTAATCAAATTCGTAAGTACCTGTGATGACGGTCACTGACAATCTACAACCACAAATCTAGTGATGACGATGCAAAGTAGAAAACTACAACTGCCTATGATGTTGAACACTGAACAAGTTATATTCAAGGACGAGACACACACACAATTTTGCTCAAATTATGAAAGACACTCCTACCTGTGAAGATGGTGGCTAACAACAACAACCGATGTCTTGATGATGATGCAAAAACAAAAAGTGCCTACAACCGGTATTATTTACTTGCTTTCTAAAAGTAGGGAAAGAAAATCAAGAGACTTGGACTAAGTTATATGCAACAAGGATGAAGAAGGTTAAGTCTTTGTTATGGAACAGCATATGAAGGAAAAATGGACAAATGACAAAGTCAGAGATGGAATAGGCATCAAAAACAATAACAAAAATAATATGTTTAGTATTTAATTTTTTATACAATATGTCAATCACATGATACATCAGACATAGTGGATGAGTTGGAACATGGATCCATCTATGTTGAATGAGTGCCACAGACAGCTTTTGCTTGAAGTTAAAGAGGTTTAACAATGTTGTGGAGGAGGAGGTACCCGAGTTGCAAGATGATGTGGAAATGGAGCATAGGCAATGAAATGATTGGCCCTTTTATGAAGGAGGTCATGTGGACCACTTTGTACTAAGCTCTTATACAGAGCATATTGCCCCACAAACATGCCACCATTGAAGCTTGTTAGTATTGGTTTCAAAGGTTTTGGTCATGTCTACAGATTCATAAGTTCTAAGGTATTGCTCTAGGTTGGCTCCTTTCACACGTGAACAATATAGCATGGTAAATAAAGCCATATTATATGCATTTGTTGAGCGGTGTCATAGGACACTGTCTTATTTCACCTTCCTATAGGGAAAATGACCATCAAAGTAGATGATGCGTTATGTCTCCTACACATTCATTTTCTCTGCATCCATTATATGTTTTTTAAAACTACTACAACATCAACAATAATAAAATCAGCCACATAAAATGCATCAGAAAATAAAGCATTAACCTATTAACATGCATTTTACTTCCACAAAATCAGCCATCTATGAAGCTATTTCTGTTAGGTACAATTGGAATCAACAAAAAGCTAACCAAAATTAATTAAGATCCTGTAAAGCTTGTTTGACTCTAGGTTCAGCATGAACTAGAAGCAAAGAAAGATGAATTCTTGGTTCTATTATCCCATCTTTAGCTCTAGTGACCATAGGGTGAACACTAACAGGTCTGCTGGACATACACTTGTTTGCCTATATTTTTTATGCAACATATCCATGTATATAGGTTTAGGTTCTAAACAGACTTAGTGTAAGACTATTTCCTACATTGATGTTAATTGAGTGCAACTTCTTAAACTTGTGATCCATAAATCTACTATTTCCTAAGTACCTAAAGTATGTATAGCTTTTAGTGCATTTGATTTCAAACATACATAGTGCTCACTAGTTCACAACTCACACAAAGATGACACCAAAACAAAATAATTTACATGCTACAAATGACAATAGTTTGTAAAAATTACATTGAAAGAATCCTAATTTATAAGACAATTGCAACATCATTTATCCCACATTAAGACTGATCATAAGAAATGATGTTGAAATTTCAGATCAAACTAAATCCTAATTATTATCCCAATATAGTGCACCTAAAGCTTACGGGGAGAGAAGCATGGCTAAGTAAAGACACACCAAGTTCAACTATGTGTCTATGGTTGCATTCAACCACACCATTTTGGTGATGGGTATGAGGACATGATACAGCTGACGGGTACGAAACTCACCCCCCAATTTCTCTGGCTCTGGTTAGGCATTTTAACAAACACTTTGTGGGCAACAACAGAAAACTCACATACCAACACATACAACAAACGCATTTCCTTAAAATGATAATGCAACAACAGAGCACAAAGCTTTACTTGTGACAAAGGTTCGTTGGGTGGAAAAATGATACTAACCTGAGATTTGAAGTCACGAGCTTCATTCACTACGACCAGGAGAAAGATGACGAGTGTAACAGAGCAAAAGGGAGACGGTGGCAATCGTCAGACTCCTTCATCGGAATCGTGTAACTTTCAGTCGCCGGAATCAAGAGGGAGAAGGTAGCCAGAGAGTAGGAGAAGTTTCTGTGAACACGAGAGTGAAGGTAGAATTTGGGTGCCACTTGAAATATTTTATAATAAGACCCACAACATCGATTTTCTTAGAAAAACCAATGTTAACTAGTACCTGTTAACATCGGTTTTATTAGTAAAACCGATGTTAACAAGTACTAGTTAACATCGATTTTAGGAAAACTGACAAAATCGATGTTAACTAGTCTATGTTACCATCAGTTTTCAGCGATTTTTCTCAAAACTGATGTTAACAGAGACTAGTTAACATCGATTTTAGGAAAATTGACAAAACTGATGTTAACACAGACTAGTTAACATCGGGTTTCAGTGGTTTTTCTAAAAATCGATGTTAACATAACTTCAGTAACATCGATTTTCAGCGGTTTTTCTAAAAACCGATGTTAAACAATGTTAAATAACTCACTTATTTACAAAAATGCCACCGTATTTTTGTTAACATCGAGTTTTCACAATAATCGATGTTAACTTACCGATGTTAAAACTAGTTTTTTTAGCAATGACCTTTCCTTCTCTCTGCAAATCATATTGAGCCTTACTGCCTTACTTGCACTGAAGTGGAGACTGCCATAAGGAAGAAATAAGACTCAAGAAAAATTTTGAATCCAGAGTTTTCTATTATTCTCGAGTTTTCCATGGGTTCATGTATTGCTCAATGGCACATATGAAGGACTCGGATCGATGATCAACCATGTCACATGTGTGCATAGGAGACACTATTACAAAAAAGACTTTCTATATCGGTTATTTGACACTTTTCACGATGGTTTTCAACCGTCATCGTGGAAAGTCAACACTTTCCACAACGGTTTTTAAACAGTCTTAGAAACTTGATTTCTGCAACGGTTTGCATAACAACCGTCTTGGAATGTCCTTTTTTGATTTAAAATTTTTAAAAAAAATTGAGGATTCTAAGACGGTTTTTCAAATAACCATCTTAGAAAGTGTTATTTTCATTAATTATAAAATTATATAAAAAAATGTCACTTATATTTGTATAGAATCATCATCATAAGTTTAATGACAAAGCAAGGCTAATATAAAATGGAATAAAGGATATAAAAAAGATAGGGGTAACAAAAGATATACCTTTCTTTTTCCTCTCTATGTATTTGACAGCAAGCACTCTAGCAACAACCTGTTCATATAAAATTGCTTACAATCAAACATTCTTAATAATGTCTCTAACACATTGTTATTGCTAATGGATGTATCTATTGGTTAAGTCAATCAACATGTAAAACTGAGAGACAAAAAATTCCAAACGAATTATCAAATCACAAGTCAAAAATGGATGCCAAACAACGAAACTCAATCAAGTGATTTAGAGAATTACAACAAAAAATAATTGTTATTTCAATATTTCTGCCTAGAAATAATACTTGTACATAACCAATCAAAAACTAAAATTTCACCCCAACTCTTAATAAACCTATTCCACATATAAAGTTTTGGATTTTTGTAGGAAAATCTCTTTATATTCATTATAAACCCCTCTATTTGAATGATTACCGATTTAGTTATCTCAATTATCTCTCTCTTCTTCTGAACCTTCGATACTCTTTTTTTTTTCATTTGAAGAAACCTTACCTAGCTCCATAATTTGAGGCTTAGTGGTGGCATAAAAGGTGTAACATTTTTTTCCAGGTGAAGCTTTATCATGGACTTGCACTACTTTTGGCAGCATTGGTTAACCTGAAACATATTTTATTATAGTTTTATAACTATTAATTATTTTACATTTTATATTGTTTAATTTTATAAATTATCAAAAATGAAAGAAGTTAAATGCCAAAATCATTTCTCTCTTTGATTAATTAAATGTTGTAATGAATAATCTTTTGTGGATGTCATTATCTTCCTTTATCTTTATTTGTATTTATCTTTTGTATCTCTTCTTTTATTTTTGTATCTATAAATAAGTTACTTGATAATTGCCTTAAGAACATTATTTCAATGACCATTTTGTGGGGAATTATGTTAATATTTCAATACATTTAAGTTTGTCTGGCCTTGTTTATTATTAAGTTTTGAATAAATTAAAATATCTTTAAAATAGTTTAAATGTTTGATTTTTCATCTAGTTTTAGTTTGTTTTGTTGTAGAAATAAAGGAAGAAAGAAGAGAGTTGGTGTTAGGACCCAATTCAAGGCCATTTTAAAGGAAATTTTTGAGACTGAAGGAGTCAGACATGTTAGGTTCAATGCGCACTTGAGGCTGAGCGAATTGTTTCCTTTTCATGGTATTTGGGCTCAGCGCGCACCTTAGGCTCAGCCTGCAATCACTTAAACCAGTACCACTTTTGTATGTCCGCTTAATGAGCAAGTGCGCACTAAGCACACAATAACTCAATTACGCAGAAATGACAATGCAACACATTTGGTCCTATTTAAGCACCAAATATTCAAATAGAAGGCAGATTTGGTTGGGGAACTATCTAGGGTTTTAGGTTGCAGCTGGGAAGCTCTCCCTTGCCCTCCATGACTTCCCTACCATTTCTCATCATCTTTTTCATTTATTTTCTTCTTTTCTTCTTGTAGTCATGTAGTTAAATTTACCCGTTTTGGGGGTTGATGTAGTTGAACTCACCCTTATGTTTACATTTTGATTATCAATCTATGTTTATTGTCCATTTGTAAGTGTTCTCTTCTATGCATTAATGTTTGCTTTGGCTTGATCACCATTTGCTTGATTTTGTGGTTTAAATTGTTATTGGAAAATACTTTTGAACTTAGAAATGAAGAGGAACACTTAATGTGTTTTCTGTTTAGGGTTGGAGCAAAGCTTGTTAGTTATATTTTAACTCTTGCTCTTAAAATAACTCATTTGGTTAAACTAGCCAAGGGACTGATAGTTTGGTGAAGGGACTTAGACTTTTTCCATCCGATGGATTGGGATTTGAATATTTTTGTGAGTTGATGATAATAATTTAGCTTTGAACTAGATTAATAACCTTTGTTTGCATGAGGATATGGTTTAGTGAAATCAACCCCAACTCTTTATTTTTTTGTTATTTTAGTTCTTTTTTATTGCACCCCAAGTGTTCATAAAAATGTCAAAAACAGTTGTTTGTTTATTTATGTTTTTGCTAGTTACATTTTCGCATTTCAATCAAATTATAATTATTGTTTCTGAAAGCCATAGTTAGTGAACATTGTTATATTGTCGAGTATTACGTGAGTCTATGTAGATATGATAGTTGGACTTCAATTTTACACTATTTGCACAACTTGGTATGCTTGCCAATAAGTTTACGAGCATTTCTCCTCTTGGAATGAATACACACAATTATCATTATCCCTAAACACTTTTAGTCTCTACTTTATCTCTATTATTCTTCACATGAGTCATATTATATTTAAAATGTTATTATCACGATCATCTTTTATGCATTTAGCATAAATTTGCTATTGGTATTTTGGCTTAAAAGATTTTGTGATTCAGTAAGTGTATTTTGGCAATTTATAATTGGTTTTCATATTTATATATTAAAATGTTGTCTTTAATTTTATTATTATTTATAATAATTATAATACAGTCAAATCAATACCGAAGGATGTATATTTCATATTAATCTAGGTAAATTATTGATATTGATTACATGTTTATTTTGGTAAATTATACGCTCGTTATTTTTTTTATTATAATTTTAAGCAATTCTAATTCTAAATTTAAATATTTCAAAGATCGTGTATATATTTTGATATATATTATATGAAAATTTTGATTATGCTATTTTTATAGCTTTATGTACACTTATAGTAACAATATCAAGGAAAAATAACTCTTACGAAACATTTGAAGTTTATTTCTTATATACTAGTAAAAAAAATGGGTATGAAATTTATAAGAAAAATCATGACTCGTTTTACTGACTTTGCTTCATTTCCTGAATTTAATCACACATGTATTTTTATAAAATAATTGTTTGAATATTTTATTTTTATTTATTAAATTTTAACATTACTACAAAAATTTACAAAATTAATTAAATATTAAATGTAATTCAAAGTAATTATAACATAAATTACTAAAATACTTAACAAAACAATTTAAAAGGTGAATAGTTAGTTTCGTCCCTGAATGTATATAGCTCTGACAAATCTATTCTCGAAAAATAAAAATTCAAATTTTTGTTCCTGAAAGTGAAACAAGTGTGACCAATCTATCCCTCTATTAACTTTCTTCCGTTACCGTTAATATTTAGGGACGAATTTGTCAGCGCTCTACACATTCAGAGACGAATTTGTCAGTTCTCTACCCAAAATATAATTTAATCTTCATATTCTCCCTTTTCTAATTATTGCAAGCATAAAATTATAATAAACACTTAAAATAGGAAAGCAAGCATAAGTTAAAACAAACATAATAATAAGTATAATATTGATTAATAAACATAATTTGTATGTTGCTCTAAAATTTATATTGTAACAACATTAGATAATGACAAAATCAAATTGAGTCTCATTTTTTTGTAAGGATTAATTTAATGACTGTGCATTTTAATTTGTTTGAGTCTCATATTTTGGGTAAGTATTATCTCATATTTTTGCTTTGAAATTTTTAATGTGACAATACTTTATCCAAAATATGATACCCAAACAAAAATACATAGCCATTAAGTTAATTCTTACAAAAAATGAGACATAACTTGATTTTGTCATTATCTAATATTGCTATAATTGAAATTTCAGAACAACAACAAATAAATTATGTTTATTAATCAATATTATGCTTATTATTATGTTTGTTTTAACTTATGCTTGTTTTCCTAATTTTTAAGTGTTTATTGTAATGTTATGCTTGCATTGATTAAAAAAGATAGAATATAAAGGTTAAATTATATTTTGGATAGAGAGCTGATAAATTCGTTCCTGAATGTGTAGTGCGCTGACAAATTCGTCCTTAATATTAACCGTAACGGACGAAAGTTAACAGAGAGATAGATTTGTCACACATTTTTCACCTTCAGGGACAAAAATATGAATTTTCATCTTTCAGGGATAGATTTGTCAGCGCATTACACATTCAGGGACGAAAATGACTACTCACCTCTTAAATTGTTTTGTTAAGTATTTTAGTAATTTATGTTATAATTACTTTGAATTACATTTAATATTTTAATTAATTTTTTAAATTTTTTTAGTAATGTTAAAATTTAAATTTGTAGAGATTTATTGTTGGATGAAAATATTTTGGTAATAATTTTAACTTATAAAATATGAAATAACATATATATTTTGATTTTGTAAATTAAATACATTGATTTTGTTAATGAATTTTTACAAATATAATTATTTCTACTTTTGTTAACACAATTGTCGTAATTATTTGGGGTATATTTCAAAAACATTACCATTTGAAATTTAAGATTTAAAAGAAAAGATTGGAGTAAACTTAATAAAAACATGGTACAATTAGCAAGTTTCAATTTTTAATGAGAAATTTATCAAAACAGACGGTGCATTTAGCAATCTTTAATGTACGACTTTAAAGTCGTGAGCAATCTCACCACTTTAAAGTTTTGTGTGGTACAAAAAGAAAAAAAAAAATAATACAACTTTAAAGTCATAATATATATATATATATATATATATATATACACGACTTTAAAGTCGTATATATATATTTACAACTTTTGAACGTAAAAAAAATAAAAAATAAAAAATTGCAGTTTGGAAGTCGTAAATATATTTACGACTTTAAATTCATAAATACATTTACGACTTTTGAACATAAAAAAAATTATGCACAGTGAAGTCGTAAATAAAGTTACGACTTCACTTTAAAAAAATGAAATATATAAAAGTCGTGACAGGTGGTACGACTTCTGATTTAGATGTCGTATCACGTGGCACGACTTACCCCCAAATGGTAAATAATTTTAAAGCTACCCCATATGGCAATTACTGATTTTTTTTACCCCTTTATGGTCAAACAGTCCCAAGCGAGTGCTTGCCACGTTGGTGCAACTTCCCCCATCTATGATCAAAAAGCACACTTGCCCTTGAATGGCACATCTTGTGCGAAAGATGTTTTCTCTTTGGCTCTGATAATCAACCACAATCTAGTTTTCCAAGAGCCTCCTTACCATTAACAAGTCATCTTCTGGAGCATAAGTTTCACAATCATTTTCCTCCTCACTTGTAGGTGCCTTTTCGGGGCATGAGTCACTAAAAATGTGCCCATTGTCCCTTAACACCATGACACGCTTATTGGGGCATTGTGAGGTGACCCATTGCCCAAGCACTTGATGTTCCTGGCTTTTTGAGTGACAAAAGAAGAAGCATTATTAATAGAAACCAAAGGACTAGAGTTTTTAGAGATATTACCTTCCTTGGCCCACGCGGGTGGACCTACTTTGGGTTGTCTATCTTTCCAAGAGGAATGCTTGAAGTTTGAAGAAGGTTTTCGATTAGAGTACCTCCTTTTGAGTTGTTGCTCAACTTTGATCGCTTGATGGACTAAGTTCCCAAGCCCAACATAATCTTGTAGCTCCACAACATCTTGTATGTCTCTATTGAACCCATGTAAAAAGCGCGCCATGGAGGCTTCCGGTTCTTCAACAACATTTGCTCATACCATAGCAACCTCCATCTCCTTATGATACCCATCCACACTTAGACTCCCTTGAGTGAGTCTTTGGAGCTTATCGTGAAGCTCCCTATGGTAATGGGGATGAACATATATTTTCCTCATCATTGCTCTCATCTCCCTCCAAGTATTCACCAGTTCATCTCATATTCTCCTTCTCTCTTTTTGTAGTTGGTCCCACCAAATTAGAGCATAATCTGTAAATTTTATGGCTGCCAATTTCACCCTTTTGTCTTCTCTATTGTTATTGTAGTACAAATTTGCTTTATTTTCATCTCCCACTCCAAATAAGCCTCGGGGTTGTTCCTCCCTTGAAATTTAGGTATTTTGATTTTAACCCCATCAAGTCCTTCATCCTCCTCAATTCGCCTCCTAGGTATTTCTTCTCTATTATTTTCCATAGGCCTCCTTTCATTCTTTCTCCTATCTTCACGCCTCCTAGGACTTTCTCTCTCTTCATCTCCACTATCACTCCTTTGAATGGAGGTTCTAGACCTATGTCTTTCTCTTCTATCCGACATCTCCTTATTCCCTGATTGTGCTCTAACATTTGAGCAAATTGATTGGTCAACTCGTCTAGGCAGCTTCTATTGCATCAACTCTAGGGGTGGGAGGGTACTAGAACCACTAACCATCATATAGTAGTATGAGAAAAATATGAACAGGACCTCACCACTCTACTCACATGTTTCACTCAAGAAATGAGAACTCGTGTTTTTACTCAGAAAATGGCTTTTGATTTTAATGTAAATGCTCTTGCCTTTTACCACTCAAAGTTCTCTTTAGGTTCTTAACAAGATCAGCCGCGTTTCAAAATCAAAATTTTTTTTTATAAAAATTGTAGCGATCCTCACAAGAGTTATTCACTGGATTCACTGACCAAAAGGAAAACCACAAGGACAATAATCGAAAGGAATTTTAAAAGACAAACTAGAAAAGGTAACAAAGAAAGACACTCAAATAAGAAGGCCAAACAAAGATAATACAGAATTAGAAACAAAAAGAATAACTTATAGCACCACAAATAAACTTTCACAATTGTCAAATGAATTAGTGCAAAAGGGTTCTCTTATGAAGCAATTTTTCTTACAAAAGCAGCTTAAAAGAAGCACTTCTAGGTTTCTCTCATTTTTTTTATTATTATTTAAATTCGCTATCCCTTTTCTTTGTCACACTAACACAAATGATTTGGTGTTGATGCCCAATTGTGAACAGTAATGGTTCAATTCAGAATAAGGTGTGCAGAATAACATCATTACAACAATAATATGTGCATAATATAAAGAAGCTGTAAATTGCACAAAAGATAAAGAACGAGAAAGAAAAGAATGGAATGATAAAGAACGAGAAAGAAAAGAACAGAATGATAAAGAACAAAAGCAAAAGACAGGAAAAAAAAAAGGCATGAATTAAAGAACAAAATATAAATGATGTAGCCGCTCTGGACAGAATGGCAATGATCAAGAGATCAAATTGTGTACAATGGATTATGGCACCGAAGCAACCAGTTATGCTTGGTGTAGGAAAGCAAAAGAAAAGTATACACAAACACAAGAAATTGGTCAATTCTAGGATCCGGGCTCAAGATATCACATGATATGAACCAATACGGGGGTTCATTTTTTGTTGTTGTACGGATCGTCCTTGAAAAAGCTTCTTGTTATAACAAAGGAAAGATGCTCTTGAAAAAAAAAGGTGCAAGCTTTATGTATAATGTAGCGCAAGAGAATGTATTGCACAAAGAGAAAGTTAAAACAACCAAAGTATGTAACTTAATAAGAACGTAGCGTCATAGGCAGGGCGCAGACCAAGTGTTTGATGAAACGAAAGAAAGATAAAAATAATATGAAGAAGAGTGCAGCGCAGAAATATTGAGTTTAACAACAAAATGTTAAAAAAAAGTGAAAAAGACAATAAATGAAAGAAGACGCCACACCCAGAGGCGGACGAAAGTAGAGGAGAAGGGGGGCAAGTGCCCACCCTTGAATTTACGGGTGAAATTACCAATATGCCCTTCATTTTTTATATTTTTCCCAAAATACGCTACGACTAGGTCACAAAATATCAAGCCATTTTTTCGATTCCCCTTCTCGACTTCTCGTCTCTGTTCTCTCATTTCACGCCCCTGCTGCAGCCATTCTCTTCTTCGGCGAACAACGTCCACAACCCTTCTCTTCTTCTACGGCCCTTCTCTTCTCCAAGGAACAACGTCCACGGAGGCCTGCTGCCTACAACTCCACTTCGCCTCCGTGGCTCCTCTCCGCTCCGCTTCTGCCTCTGCTCATGGGAGTCACGGCCAATGCCCAATACCCAGTAACAGCCTCCTTGCGCACCTCCTCATCCTCGGGCCTTCCACTTCCAGTTCCAGCCTTCTAGAGTTCTAGCTTCCAAGTTCACCTTTATTTTTCAGTTTTTTCCAATCCAATTTTGATTTTGATTTTCCTGAAAAGCTGGTGGTTAACTGGTTATTATTATTGTTGTTGTTTTTGATTATGATGATTTTTATGGTTATTTGATGTGTTTGGATTATTGATTTGGGATTATTTATAAGAAGCACAAACTGTTTTTAGGTGGCTCTATTAATATTGTGATAGTGTATTCATAAATCATAACTTGCACGTCCTACATTAGGCTAGAAACAAATTTAGCCCTCTTTAAGTAAGAGATGCGTTCCATTTTCCCCCATTCTTTTGTCTCCTTTTTATTTCTCATGATTTATGAGAGCGAGCATTGTGTTGCAAAGCTGTACTTGTGCTTTTTTTCTCTTTGATTGTTTGTGACATGGGAGCTCAATAACGTGAGAAAGAAGGCAAAGGACAGAAGGGTAAGTACAAATCATACATTTATTTAATGGTGACGGCTATTTAGGAACGTAAATAAGGAAAACCATTCTCCTTCATGTTGTATTTGTATTTAACACATTTGCCTGTGACTCAATTGAGCTTCTTTTAGTCTGTGGACATGATATAATTATTTTGTTTGCTAGCAGTGACACACTTTTTTGTTTAGTAATTCAAACTAGTATAAAAGCCGTGCATAAGGAATATTCCTTTTAATCTTTCCTCCTTTTAATTATTTCCCAAGCAATAACTATAGATTTTTTGTTGCCTTTAATAATATAAAGTATAAACATCACTGGCCAGTGGTCACCCCAGAAGAGTTTGAAGTCAAACTTTGACCACTGCTCGAACTATCTACCTTGTTATCATATGTCAGTATTTCCAGTGGCCTCAAAGTTCTGGTCACTGCCACATTACTACTAGTTTCCAGCTTCCACGAGCATAATTTGGGAACGAAATTTGAGGTAGATGATTTTAAACATGATAAATTATTTTATGGTTTGAGATCACAGTGTGTTTATAATTCCGATTAATCTTCTGTAACAAAATTTTACTATGAATGTTACATAGAAGTTGACTAAGATCATAAATATGTGGAAGCATACAATAATTTCTCCCTAAAAGAATGTCAAAAGAACAAAAAAGAAGGTTCAAAAGAGCAGATATATTGCTGCATGTAAACAGAAAATGCAAAGAAGTATGACATATATATTAATGGCCCTTCTCTTATTATTGTTGCTGTTTTTTTTTTTATTATGATGATTTTTATAGTTATTTGATTTGTTTAGATTATTAATTTGGGGTTATTTATAAGAAGCATAAATTGCTTTTTAGTGTTTGTGATAAGCTGATTTTGCTTTGTATCATTATATGTATTGAGTATTCATAATGTATGTATTTACAGTATTATCCAAAATTTCAAATTAGGTGGGATATGTATTTGAACTTTTGAGTGTCCCCTTAATTTATTTTCTAGATCCACACCTGATTACACCTATTGAAAGTGATAAGTTCCGTGGGAATTCGTCACAAAGATTATAGAAAACCTTTGATAAGAATCAAGATTTGGTCCAATCAAAAATCCAACAAGAACTTCTTCTCATACAACTTTAAATTTTTTAAATATTCATGTCAATCTTGCAACAAATTAAAACTTAATTATAACTTAATTTTCTCAATGTTGATTTCACGTCAATTTTGTCTTTTAAATATTTATTATAATTAAGTCTTTAAATTATTTTCAATTTGACGTATGTGTCATATTTTGCTAAATATTTTATCTATTTATTTTTAAAATCCTTTTATCCCTCAACTAGTCAATAACACCACCCCCTCTAATTTGAACCATCTCCCACGTCAAATTGAAAAAGAAATTCGATCAATTCAATCGGTTGATCCTTTGTTGTCATGACTTTTTATGTTTTTCTTCTGTTCTCAATCAGCATTTGTTTCCTTTCATCTTCCCAACATCTTTTGTCTGTTAAAGCACAATCCTAAAATATTACTCAACCTTCAATTACATTAATGTCAAGTACATAGCATATTGTAACACTTAAAAGATGAACAAATTGAGAGAGTTCAATATACTCAGAATCATTTTATAATGAACTCAATGAAATCACAACTAGATTTAGGATTTAGGGTTTTGATCATGATAGATTTATAATGAACTCAATGTACTTTAAGTTTTTTTTTTTTTTTAACTCTTAGGGTTTAGGGTTTTGATCATGATAGATTTAGGAATTTTGTCAATTTTCTGAAATCATAACTTTGAGATTTTTTTTTACTATGATGACAATTTAAACTAGATTTATGTTGTCAATTCATGTTAATTTTTATAAGATATATTTTTAAAATATTTTAAAATTTTAATTTTAAAAATAATAAAAATTATTTTTCTCCTACAAATAATTCGCCCCGCGCATTGGACGGGATCACGCACTAGTGTAAACTATTATTATATAATTTAGCTTCACTTAGTGTAAGAAACTAACATAAGGAACAATGTGGTCTAATATTAGAGAAACTTTAAGAAATTAAAGTGAAACTTTCTAAACTTAAAGGATCAAAATGTAAATAAGGTACTAAAATTCTATTTTAGCATTTTTCATTTTATAAAAAATAATTTTTTTTATGATTAATTATTTTTAATGTTTATATTTTTCTATAGTTATCAATTTATGTGGCTCTTTAATTTATTTACTCAAAATACGATTAAAAAAAAAGATTACATAGTGGACCAAATTAAGAAAGTTGATAACGCTAGATATCATAAGATTTTAAGAAAATTAAAATGAATGAAAAAGAAAGAAAGCACAATAATAGAAGAAATTATAAGTTTTAAATTCTAAAATGTATTAATTTAAAACTTAAAAAAAAAAGTTGATAAATCATCAGATTAATTTGAGTTGAGAAAATATACAAAATTGAACCAATCATATTTGATTTGGTTTGCATTTAAAGTAAAAATAATTAATTAATTGAACCAATATATTGATTTGATTTGAATTATC
>PYAF01002419.1:102452-135030 GCA_007407185.1 Glycine tomentella | reverse complement strand
ATGGGATTTCGTCGGGCTTTATAGGGCAAAGGGGGCCAAACACGCCTGGCTAGGGCGTGTTTAAACACGCCTGGCTTGGGCGTGTTTAAACACGCCTAGCCTGGGCGTGTTTGGTGACCCCAAAACCCTAAATATTGGAAAAATCGCCCCCTTTTGCTAATTATTGATTAAAATTGTATTTTTTTGAAAAATTAGCCCAAAACTAATAACATTGAAAAATTGTATAAAATTTAATTGGATAAGAATGATCATAAACACATTTTGGTGAATGAATATTATGCAATATGGAGAAATTGTTTTTGTATATGAAGACAAATGAGAAGGGAAAAAATTGAGTGATGAGATAATGACCAAGAAATATAGAAAAAATAGTATTATATAAATAATATAATTATATATATATATATATAACCCATAAAAAAATTATGGCCAAAATTGTAGTTGTAATGTTGTCGTTTATTTGAGGAAAAGCACATGAAATGTATACATTATGCAAAAGCCAAAAATAATTGAGAAAAACACATACCTCCTCCCCATACTTGGGATCAGGCACTCCGAAAGCAACTGCCTGAGCAATGTCTGGGTGTGAAAGAAGGACAGCATCCACTTCTATTGGTGATATCTTTTCTCCTAAAAAAACAAAAAACGCCCTTCATGATCAGTTTGAGTGAACATGCATCGGGAATTGATTAAAATATTCTGAAAGTGAAACATAGATATGATGGAAACTGTTTTAAGTAAACTACAAAAATAAATTTTATTTCTGTTTCATTTTGTGGTACTAAATGAAAGAAAATAAAATTTAATTATTTTTTTAATATTTCTAGTTAATTCCATACTTTACCATCTACTTCCTTCCAGATATAACTACCAAATCAAAATCTAATTAACATCACTATCACACTCTTGACAACTCATAACTTTCTAAATAGCAGTTGGTAATATCAAACCAAAAAAAAAAAAAAAAACTTCGACCAACATCTTTCAACGCCTTGTAATATTTTAAGAGTGATAATTAACGTCGGCGTCACCACTATTTCAAGCAACTAGTAAGTTGTTTTATCTGAGAAATATACTAATTTTCATACATAATTTGCAATACCATCAAACGCGCAAATATTAACAAGTTTCTTGAGCTACGCTAGCCTACAAATTAAACAGCAAGAAAGAAACCCACGTCAACAATGACTCACGAGCAACAAACAACATTTTAAGAAAGATATTCAAAAGCAACTTGATAAAAAAACTATACAACCACAAAAATCAACGGTTAACCTGAATTCAACCGTAACTTTTTCCTTAAAATTAGTCAATGCACCGAATTATAAAACCACATAGTTTTCCTCACTTCAGAATATTCGCATTTCTTAAACCACATACCAGTGTCTTATTCTTTTGAGTATCGTTAACAACTACTCTTGTAGCATTGACTAACAATTAAAAAGAAAAAATATTTAGTGTGGAAATCATATATAAAAGAGTGCAAAAAAAAAATCATGTAAAATATAATTTTACATATTTGAATAAAATAATTATGTTTTAGTTTCTTAATTAATATCTTGAGGATACTAGTTAATATTTTTTTATTTTTTTATCAATTTCAGAAAATACCAAATTCAAAGCAAAATAGCATTTTACTACTTCTTTTCCATATCCTTTATAATTAATCAGTTTTTAATAATAAATAATAGTAATTAATGTACCTCCACGGTTGATGAGCTCCTTGATCCGACCCACGAGATGCAAATACCCATCAGAATCCAAGTACCCAACATCACCGGTGTGAAACCAACCAAACAAAAACGCCGCCGTATTGGCATCCACGTTATTTTTATATCCCTTCGTAACATTAGGACCCCTAATGCAAACCTCTCCACTAACTTCAGCATCTTGAACCCGACCCGTTTGGTCCAATATAACCATTTCTTGACCCACGGGTTTCCCAACCGACCCGGCCTTGTGGAGCCCATCTTGTGGCAAAGGGTTCGAAGCCATCAAATGCGACGCTTCCGTCATTGCGTAAGCCTCCAGCACTGGCGCACCGAAGGCCTCCTCAAGTTTACCCAGAATAGCCGGTGCGAGCGACGCGCTGCAGCTTCGAATGAACCGGAGGCGCGGGTAAACCGGTTCGGGGCTGTTCGAGTGGCGGTCCAGTATGATCTGGTGTATTGTAGGAACCGCTGTGTACCACGTGGCGTTGTATTTAATCATGTCCTTCCAGAACGACGAGGCGGAGAATCTTCCCGCCTCCGGCAGCGCCACCGCCGCGCCGGTGCCGAGCGAACTCAGGAGCCCCGCGATCAAACCGTGCACGTGGAATAAAGGAAGAACGATCACCGTCGAGTCGGACTCAGTGAGTCGGTACACCGATTTAATGTTGTTCACTGAAGAGAACAGGTGGTGTTGGGTCAAAGGCACTCCCTTGGGCCGGCTCGTGGTGCCCGAGGTGTGAAGAAAAAGTGCCACGTCATTAGGATCGTTTTCGAGTGACTCAACCGAGTTAATTGACTCTGACTCGGAGTGGCTTAATGAGAGGCTCAGCTCGGCTTCGTTGTTTTCGGCTTGGGTTATTGAAGCTGTGCTGTGAGGGATGTTGAGTTTCGAAGCTGCGGCTTGAGCTGAGTTGTTTCCTTCTGCTGATGTTAGAAGCAGCTTGGACTCGGAGTCGGATAAGTAAAACTCAAACTCTTCGGCTGTGTAAGCCGCGTTTAACGGCGCGGCTGTGGCGCGCACTCGAATGACGGCTAGAAACAAGACAACAAACTGCAATGAAACAGAAAAGAAAAGAAGAGGTTACTCTACGTTATTTTCTAAAAAAACCATGTATGGTCCTAATGACGTGGTGATTCATCCATGAATCACGTGACTAGGAAATTAGGGTTTGAGAAAAGAATTACCTCGACGGTGTTGGGGAAGGTGAGGGCGATGACGTCGCCGGGTTTGATTCCGGCGGCGATTAAGCGGGCTGCGGCGGATTCAACCAGTTGATGGAGGCGGGAGTGGGTGAGGTCGAATTTGCCGGCGACGGAGATGGCGCGGCGGGAAGGGAATTTAGCGGCGACGTAGCGGAGCAAGGCGGTGAGTGTCATAGGAGTATCCATTGGTGTTATTGTTAGAAATTTGTTTGAAGGTTGTGAATTGTGTGGTGATTGGTGATTGGAGAAATGGAATGTTGTGTTGCTTATTTATAGGGAATGATAGAGGGACGTGGGTGGCGGTGGTATCTAGGAAGGAAGGAAGTTGGGTTGGGTTGGGTACGTGGAATGAAAAATAGAGGGATCGTGTGAAGCGAAGACACACGTCGTGTGGTGAAGCCTTCAGGGTTTTCAGTCAAATCTGTCTGGCCAAGTGGCCAGCAGCCTCTACAGTCAGATTCAAAAATACAGTATTTTGCGCGTATTTTTCGTTTATTGTTAATTGCAATTATACTACTATTAATTGTTAATCAATTGCACCGTTCTTTATGAAATTCAAATTGAAAATGTATAAAAAAAATTAAAATTGAAAATTAATGTTGTACGATGATCATCCTTTATTAAAGGGAAAAAATTTACACATCTACAAAACCTATAAAGAAACAATCCAATTAATTAACAATGTGTTTTTACTTCCATATTTTCTCGACTTATTTTGTTGCATTTTTTATCATTGAATTCCTTTGTATTTTTTAAAGGTTATGTTTTTAAGACTTTTTAAGAATTCATAACTTCATTTGATTAGCTGGTAAGTTTAAAATCAATTTATTTGATACAGGAATTTATTTTTTTATAAGCTATTTAAAACAACTTCTGAAAAATAAGTTATCAGCTTTTTTATTTATTTTATTTTATTATTTTATTAAAAACATTTTATCTTTTTATTTAATTTAAAAATCCTCTTATCTTTTTGTTCATTTATGATAAAACTTTCAATCCTTATCATTACATCATTTTTTAAAGTTAAAAATTCTTTGAATCATATCAACTTTACAATTATTTGTTGAATTACTTTATGCTTTTATATGACCTAATTTGTTTTCTTTCATGATTTTTATTTTATCAATTCAATTCATAAAAAGTGAAAAAAAATTATTTTTGTTAACTAAACCCTTCGCACAATTGATTATGTCATTTGATATTTATCAGTTAATTTATCAAATAGTCTTTTATCAAATACTTTCAATTAAATCAACTAGTTTATATGCTTTCTACTAGTTTCCAGTTTTTCAGTTCCTAACTTATAGCTCATAAGCTTTCACCTAACTTATCAACTAATTTTACCAAACATAACATAAACCAAAGGAATTTGAGATTTCTTATTTGACACTCAATTAATAATCCCCCACTAGTCGACCTATTTTGAAATAAAGTAATATCTTTAGTTCTGACTTCATGTTCAAACTAGAAATTGAATCCTAGACTTTGGTTAAGGGAACAAAGTGATGAACTACTTATATCAACTTTTGATCTTTGTATGTTTTAATTTAGTCACAATTTTACGTTAAGAAAACAGTTTTAAGTTTATGATGAGTTGCTTTTTAATAAAATATATGTGTTATTGATTATTCCATAAATTTATTTGATAAAAATAGATATTTTTAAACAAATGTTCAAATTTATAACTTTTTTCTTCCATTTTGATCATCAACAAGTATCATTGAAAAATCTTAAATATTGATTGTAATCATGACATATATTTTTTTAGTTATTTTTTATATTATTTTTATGACTTAAATGTATTTTTAGTTCAGCTAAATAAATAAATAAATAAATAAATATTTCTTAGAAATTGACAGGATATTATATTAATTTTCAAGACCAGAATTTTAAAAATATCAATTTTAAGATTAATTGAAGTGAAGGTTGAATCATTTGAGTATTGTCCTTATTTAATTATTGTTGAAAATAATTTTTTGTCAGATTTTACTTATATCTTGATCGTACTTTAGATTAATTAAAATCTTCTTTTTTTCTGATGAATCGAAACGTTAAGATAAAAATAACAAAAATTCTTTTAATTGAAGATCCAAATAAAAACTCTTTTGAATATTACTCATAATGTAAACCATAACTCTCAAGAAATATGTAATAGATTATTATGTACTTTGTCATAGTGTTTCAATTTGCATCTCAAAAATCGGTTAAACAATACAAATTGATCCAAATGTCAAGTCCTAAATTTTTTATGGCCATCTCGCAAGATTAGAAACACAAGTAATTCTTGGCATGATGCCTCCAAAAATGCTTCTAGATTCCAAGTCATTGCAAAAGTACATGAGGCTGTGAAGGAACAAAAGGAAGTTGTCTAGGACATGTTAGGTTAATCAAAACAAAGCAACATGTATTGTCCTCCAAAACTATGACCAATCGTCTAATTGGATGGTCCCCTGCTGTATAGTAGTCACAACGAAAACCTAAAAGATTTAGGTAGATGTCAATAGCACATTACTGAGCAAATAGAGAAAAATGATCAGATCCTTTGAATCAACAATTAATATATCTTAACCATGGTATCCTTCTATAGTGGTCCATGCACATTTAATTTATAAGTGATTAACATACATATATACAAGTTTTAAACATTTATAAACATTATTGATGTATGTTAAAAAGTATATACGCATAAATTGGAATAATAAATTCTTATATTTCCTTCCTCAATTGAGATGTATATATACAAATCAGCAAGGCTAAAATAGCTCTTATCTATCCAAAATTAGTGAGTTGTAAAACAACCTAGTAGCAACTATTCTAATTTTGAATTTACAATCTTATCACAAAAACAACCTAATAATAACAACTATTCTAAATTTGAATTTACAATCTTATCACAAATATATATATAACAGAAAGATCAGATAAACAGATTTTTAATTTCAAACTTCAATTCAACACTCCCCCTCAAGTTGGTGCATGGATGACAATCATGCCTAACTTGCCAATTGCTTATTCAAATATTCTTTCAGAAACAGCTTTGGTCCATGCATTTGCCAACTGATCTTCAGATTTCACATAAGGAAATTAAATCACTTTTTTATCTAGCTTTTCCCTAATAAAATATCGATCTACCTCAACATGCTTTGTCCTATCATGTTGGACGGGGTTGTGAGCAATTTCTATGGCTAGTTTATTGTCACAATATAGCTTCATTAGTTGCTCATAACATACTCCCAGGTCCTTCAATACCCTTTTAACCCATAATAATTTACAAATACCATGTGTCATTCCTCTAAACTCTACTTCTACACTAGAACTTGCAACAACTTCTTATTTTTTGCTTTTCCAAGTTACAAGGTTTCCTTCTACAAAGGTAAAGTACCATGAAGTGGACAACATGTAGATTTATCCCCTGCCCAATCTGAATCAATAAATCCTTCTATGCCTTGGTTCTCCTTTTTTGAGAATAGTAATCCTTTCCTAGGTGACCCCTAAAGATACCTAATAATCCTGTAAATCGTATTCATGTGGTCCATGCTAGGAGCATGCATAAATCTACTTACTATACTCACCGCATCAGCTATGTCAGGCCTGGGATAGGTAGATCAATCTTCCTACCAACCTCTGATATTGATTAATATATGTTGCTACTTGATTCGGATGTACTTCCAGCGCATGGTTCATCTCTATTGGTGTCTCTACCGGCTTGCAGGCCAGCATTCTAGTCTCGGCAAGTAGATCCAATACATACTTTCTTTGTGATCGAAAAATTCCATGGTTTGATCTTGCTATTTCAATTCCAAGGAAATACTATAACTAGCCTAGATCTTTCATTTCAAACTTAGTTGACAAGTGTTGTTCCAATGACTTCATTTCATCAAAGTCATCCTGGTTAAAATCATATCATCCACATAAACAATTAAAACAATTACCTTCCCTTCTTTGTGTTTAATGGACATAGTGTGGTCTGAGTTACTTTGAGTATATCCAAACTTCTTCATAGCCAAGGTAAGTCGTCCAAACCATGCTCTAGGCGACTGTTTCAGCCCATACAATGCTTTTTTAAAGTTACACACTATTTTTTTCAGCTAGCTTTCTTTGGACTCCTGGGGTATATCCATATAAACCTCTTCCTTTAAATCTCCATTCAAGAAGGCATTTTTAACATCAAATTGCCTCAAGGGCTAGTTCCTATTGGCAACAATGGATATTAGAATTTGAATTGTTTAACTTGGGCACCAGTGCAAATGTGTCATGGTAATCGATGCCACACTTTTGAGTGTAGCCTTTAGCAACCAGCCAATCTTTATATCTATCAATACTTCCATCTGCTTTTAACTTGACAGTGAAGACCCGTTTACATCCAATGGCCTTTTTCCCACTTGGTAGAGGTGCTAGTTCCAATGTGAAATTTTTCTGTAGTGCTTCCATCTCTATATTCATGGTTTCCTTCCATTTTGGATCCTTTAATGCTTCCTGTACACAATTAGGAATAGATATTCTAGACAAAAGATCAGTAGTCAAAGCATATGATTCGAATAACCTATGGCTAGACACATAATTGATGAGAGGGTATTTAACCTTGGATTTGGGATCATGTTCATAGAGAGATTTTGGAATGACTTTTGTACTTCTTTGTGACTTTCGAATATAGGGTATGATAGAAGAGGGTTCACTATTAATTTTATCAACTAAAGGAATGAAAGTAGGATTAGAAGGTACCTTTTTAAAGAATGTGACTGTTGATCAGGGACATCCAAGGATGTTTCCTCGGGTATTGGTGTTAAACTAGGTGGTGCAGTCATATGCACTGGTGGAACAGGATCAGAATTTGCAACTGGTGATGTTCAATCAAGTACTATTTGACTCAGTTTTGGCATATTTGTGTTTGTTTGAATGCAGGTCTAGAGGTCTTATTCTCCAAGGTGTGCAGGATGTCTCTCCCCTTGAGGAGAAGAGCCTAATACTCCCCCTGAGTAGTAGGGGTCAAATTCATGAAAGGAAACCTCCAAGGTAACATAGAGTTTATGAGTGACGGGGTCAAAACAATGGTATTCTTTTTGTAAATCAGAGTAGCCAACAAACATACATCGAGTAGCGCAAGGGTCTAATTTATTTCTCAAGATTTTAGGGACATGGACAAAAACTGTACAATCAAACACTTTGCGTTCGAGGTTAGGGGTGCGGGGAATAGAAAAAAAGGACTCAAGTTTATGTTGTGGTGTTTGAAAGGCCAGAGCACTAGAGGGGGTCCTATTGATTAAGTAGGCAGTAGAGGTAACGACTTTTCCCTAATAGTGTTTTGGTACATTCATGTCAAAGAGAGAAGTGCAGACTACTACCAACAATTGTCAGCTCTTCCTCTTAGCCAGACCATTCTATTGAGGGGTGTAAGGGCATGAGGATAGGTGTCGGATGCCGTGAGACAAAAGAAATTGGGTAAATGTACTGTTTTTATATTCATTGCCATTATCTGATTGAATGGTTTGAATAGAAGTCTAAAATTGGGTTTTAACCATGGCATATAACTATTAAAAGATGAAAAATCTTCATTTTTGTGTTTCAACAAAACAACCCAAGTCATGCGAGTACATTCATCAATGAAAGTTACATAATAGAGAGATTTGGAAAAAGAAGGCACTTTTGCGTGACCCCAAACATCAGAGTGTACTACTTGAAAAAGAATATAACTTTTATTGTTACTAGGGAAAAAAAGGAAAGGCATACGATGACTTTTGGCCAATTCACAAACGTTATATTGAAATTCAGTATTATTCACAACATCAAATAAATTAGGAAATAACTTGCAAAGGTAACTATAAGAAAGGTAGCCTAATCTTCTGTGCCAGAGCCAATTGGAGTCCCTGACTTTATCAGAACTTGTGGAAGCAAATGCACGAGCCAATTTATTTTCACCCATTGTTGGAACCTAAGACATATAGCTGACCAAATTTAACACCATAGCTAATCACCATTTGAGTGAGGATGTCCTGAAAGACATAAAATGTAGGCAAAAAAGTCACAGTGCAACTAAGTGTGGAGGTAAGTTGACTAACAAATAAAAGGTTGAACTCAAGTGAAGGTACAATAAGAACAAAGTGAAGGGATATCTTATTAGAAAGTGAAATACAACCTTGACCAATAATTGGTGAGGTTCCACCATTGGCAGTGGAAATGGAAGACTAGGGTGAGGGACCAATATTAGATAATTGGGTAGGATCTCGAGCCATATGATTTGAAGCTCCTGTATCGATGATCCAGTTAGAATTCTTAGAAAATGTAGAGAAGGCCTGAGGCTTACCTAAGATGTTGGCAGATGCAACATTGGCAGAAAGAGTAGAATCTGCAGCAGAATCAAACCTTTTCTTGGAACCTTCTTGCGCGGTTTCTTGGTGAAATACCACCAATCATAATAACCAATTAGTTCAAAACAACGTTGTTGAGAGTGGCCTTTCTCACCATAATGAGAGAAGGTGAAGGAAGGCCTATCTGTGTGGTTTTTTCAAGAGTATGAAGAAGTTCCTGAGGGAGATGGATGTGTGAGAAGAGCAACACCTTCAATAGGCTTAGGATGCCCCATAGTGAGGTGTTGTTGAGCTTCTCGTCAGACATATGCATAGAAACGCTCAAGATCCAATTTGGGATCTTTACATAGAATCTCACCACAAACCTAATCAAAATCTTGATCAAGGCCACTGAGAAAAATATGAACCCTGAGATGGGTCATAGCCGAATGAAGATGAAGAACACTAGCAATTGTGTTGGCCTCAAGCGAAAAGCGGTGATCAATCTCCTAAAAATGGACAACAATTCATTGTAGTACACAGAGAGTGGTTGACCCAGTTGTTTGGTGTTGAAAGATCGTTAATTGAGTTCAAAAAGACATGTCTTATTAGAGTCGTCATAGAAGGTTTTCTTTGTAGCATCCCAGATCTTTGATGCAGTCTCGAGATGAAGGAAGCGTTGCATAAGGGGTAGGCTCATGGAGTCAATAAGCCAACTCTTAATCGGTTTGTTCTCAGTAACCCAAGCATCATAGTAGCACCGGTAAGAAACCCACCTTTGTTGCGAGCACCAATACGCATATCTAGAAGTTGGGGCCATAAAGGGTTGTTGGTATCATCAAGGTCAATAGTAATAGGAAGGGAAGAATGATCTTGTTGAAGAATGATGTTCTGCGGAGAAGGAGAAAAACCATGATTAGGGTTTGGGTTTGGAGGAGGTAGAGGGTTGAGTATTTCAAAATCAAAGTCGACCATCGAAAAAGGGAGTTAGGGAAAAAAGAAGATGTACATATGAGAATGTAAAGAAGAAAGAGAATTGGGATACAAGAGGGTGGAAAAAAATGAAGTAATGTGTTTTATGAGGACCAAAACTCTACTCGTGATACCATGTTTAAAAGTATATACGCATAAATTAAAATAATAAATCCTCATATTTCCTTCCATAATCGTGGTCAATATATATAAATGAGCCGCACTAAAATATGTGTTCTCTATCCAAAAATAGTGAGTTGTAAAACAACCTAGTAACAACTATGGTAAATTTGAATTTACAATCTTATGACAGAAACAACCTAATAATAACTATTCTAAATTTAAATTTATAATCTTATCACAAATATATATAACATAAACATCAGATAAATAGATTTTTAATTTCAAACTTCAATTCAATAATGTAATTTATTATCTAATACATGTGGGCTTAATAAGTCAAACGCAATTGCCACCATGGAATTTAAACTATTAAATGAAGGATTGAGGGCTTAATTAGGAATTAATACATGTCCATAACTTGATATAAAACTAATACTTTATTCGCATGTCTCCACACGCAACAATACCAAATTAATAAAGGCATTCTCAACTAATCTAAATAGCAGCAAAAACAACTAATAAATATTGTTTGGTAAGTATTAATTAGGATAGCATGGCAGGGTAAGTATTCCACTTCGGCCAATATAGGTAGCCATTTTGAACACACGTGGAGTTCAACACATAACGATCCCCAAGGTATTTTCATATTTAATTTAAAACTATCAATTAATAATTATTAAAGTAATCATCAAAATATTTTTATAACATAAGAAGATCTTTAATGGTAGATTTTAAATTGAGATCTTAGATTACTTTTTGATGGATCTTATAGTACCACATAGGATTAAAGATCTCTCTAATTTCTTCTTTTAATGGTATATCTCAATTTGAGATCTTAAGGAGAGAGAAAATTTATTTTTTTTTGAACAATATGCATATCTTGAAGGATCTTGTACAAGAACTCATTCTCCATGTTAGAGATATCTCCACTTCCTTTATTGGGAGATTAAAAATCAGATCTTGAACTTAAGATCTAGTATTAAAGATGCTCTTACGGGATTAAATTGATTAATAATTATTGATTATTGAATTCTCCGTAAAAGCAATTTGAGCTATTAAATTAAACTTCTTTTTTTACATATTTGACGAGAAACTTGGAGTCACGAGTATAGTAGTAGTGTAGTACGAAGGATTTTCTTGCAAGTTGCAAACTTCTTTCTTCAAATGTTGGCCCCCTATCCATTTATTAGCTTTTCCTACAAATATTTTATCTGGGGAAGGTTTGTTTTTTAGGGAAAATTATATTCAAATATTTATTTGGCATTTTTCGATAATATTTATTTAACATTTTTAAACGCTAGAAAAAGTCCCGTGCAAATATACAAGAAAAAATTGAGCTAAACAAGATCATTATATTTTTTCATAAAATTATCATGTTATCAATGGAGAAGGAAGATGGATTTATATATATGATTACGACACTTGTCTACGTATTGGACAAATCAAATAATTATTATTCATTAATTAATCGTTTTATAAAATAAAAGTCCTCCTCAGCCAAGTGTCAAGCTCTTGATAATTTTTTTATCTTAAGAACCATACCACGGCAGTGTCTAGAAAATTTGGGGCCTTAGACAATTTTTTATATAGAAATATAATATAAATTATTATTTTTATATTAATATTCTAATTTTACAAACTTTTTAGGAATAATAGTATATTCAATATTATTTAGATGTAATCGATTTATCATTTATTCATTGATTGAACTAACTTTTGTATCTTTTTTACAAATAGTAACAAATTTATTAAGATTGAACCAATTTTTTAAGACTTTTTTCTTTATTTTTTAAAACCAAATTCATAATTTTTATTTGAAATTTTCTATCACTACAAAATATAATATAATAAAAGGAAATAATAAAGTATTTAAATAAAATAAATTTTCAAAGTAAACAAAAAATAAGAAAATGAAGAAAAAAAAGCTTTTGATTTTATAGGCACTTTAAAATAGCTTTTGATTGCATAATGATTTTACAAAACTAGTAAAAACAAATAAAATTAATTGTATTTAATCGATTGCAATTTTATAGGTACATTAAAATAGTTTTTGATTTTCTCAATTAATTTTGATATTGAAATAATCACAATACTATCTTATATGAATAAGTAGTAGACAATCATGATAGTTAATTTAGTTGAATTTACAATCATGTATATGATACTAAGTTTAAATTCTTTTAAAAAATGATACTAAAACTTAATCTACGGCCAATAAGAATTAATGCCAAAAACAATAGTTAATTATTATGAGTTATATAAAGTATATACTAATAATTGAAAAAAAAAATGAGGGCTAACTTACCTAGCAGCTAACACGGTCCTAAAACCATTTTTGGTAGCATTTTCCTCTTTCTGAAAACACTTTTTTTTTCTTCCCTTTTTTGCCATTGTTTCATTTTCTTTTCAATATTTGTAAGTATATATATGACGATACTACATTAATTATCAAACCATGAGAAAAAAGACAATTGTCATCAAAAGCAGTTTTATAGAACACTTGCTCAAGTCTATATTCTTATCTTTCTTTAGATTCTTGTATTATGTCAAGCTCGAGTTTACCAAAAGCAACGCATATATAGTTTGTGGATGAAACTGACTAGAAATTTGAATATTTTAGAAACAAGCATAAAGTATTGACTCATTAAGAATAATAATAGCAAAATAGTAAGCATTGGATAATTAAAATTTGATTGTTCCAAGCTTTGGAAAATTAAAAAAAAAAAAAAAAAACATAACATTGTCTCGAAAGACTTGCATATACTATATTATATTTTGAATATAAAAGACAAGAATCGAGTTGAACTTTGATTCTTGCACGAAACTTAAAATGGAATTTTGTTTCTTGCAACATTATTGAGCACAATGATTTGGTTTGGTTTGCAGGCTAAATATATATGGTACGAAGAAGGAGTACTACAGATAAGAATGTGACAACTAGGGTAGGAATATATAATATAGGGCTAAATGCACGAACTTCTTCTTACGGAGAAATAGAGAAAGAAACTGGGGAAGGCACTATCTCCCTATTGTCTCTGTCTCACACAAGTGGAGCTAAAAGCATTGTGGCCATCTATAGTCTTTGGATATTTGTTATGGTTATCTTAAAATATTAATAAAAAAATGTATAAATAAAAAAAATTATGTATGACAATTTTACGAGGCATTAATGATAATATTAGATAATATAATAAAAAAATATTTTTTAATTACATAGAGTATTTTAAAGATATTAATTAACATTCGTTGTTGTTTGATTTTATTTCAAAGAAAGTTCTCTCCATTATGCACGAATTAATGAAGTGAGCATTCATGTAGCGGCCGGATCTAAGTAACAATAATGCACTTCTCTATGATTAATAAAATAGAAAATTAAAAAAATCTACGCACACATGCATGAAAGTAAGATTTTTTTTTTTTTTTGGATAAAACTTAGTGAAAGTAACCATAATATCATATTTATGTAAAAATGATACACTCTTAGATAATTAATTATATAGAAATTAATTAAAAAATGCACAGAAGAAAGCGAGATTTTTTTTAGAGAAAATATAAATTTAATTTCATAAGAAAGGAATGACAATAAATTTAAATTCATGGATACTTGTTCCATACTGTCCTTACTTCGAAGAAGAAAAAAAACTGATTTGTTTTTTCTTTATATGTGAGAGTTGGAAACATTATTGTTAGAAAATTTATAATAATCTATAGAATTTGTTCAATCAACTAAATTAGATTTTTTGATAAAATTGTTTTTGTTTGGGTTTGAGTTCAGAAATTTCTTGTGGGTTTCACTAAAAATAATAATACATATATTAGAGTTTAAAATTATATTTTTTTAAAAAAACTAAAAATATTAAAATGTAAATTAATTATTGCATTAGTTAAATATTTAAATTATGATATTAATGAATTTTTTAAATAAAATTATAAATTTAACTAAAAATATAATTTAAAGAATTTATAATTTATTACAATGTCTATAATATTAATTTTTAATTTTCTCATCAATAATTAATTTTTAAACTTTTTAAAAATAATAGTAGTAGTAATAAATAAATAAAAAGTCAAATCCTAAATTGTGCAGCTGCGTACTAATTGGTCTCTCATAATCCCAGCATGCCACGTATACAGTAGGCGATCTTTGATCTTTTTAACAAATGGAATTTGTTTCTACAAGCAAGTCATATTACGTATTTACACAATTTTATGATTTTCCCCTCAAAAGAAATATGATTTTAAAAAAAATAAGGTTAGGAATGGCTAAGAAATGCTAATTATACTTACAGAGACTATTGTGTGGCATCATCATTTGATTTGTACTTTGCAATTGTGCAAGGCGTGGGGTCCTCTTTTTTTTTTTTTTTACGTTTGGAAGTTGGGACATTGAGTCTTGATTGAAATTTATTTAGTGCTTATTTCATTATCATACATAATTATTTATTTTCTTTGTAGTCACTAGTATAAGTTTTAACATTAATTTATATTTATGAATAATTTAAATATATATTATTTTAATTACGTTAAAAAATTTAAAATTAATTTTATCTGATTTAAAGAAAATGGACTTTTAGAAATTTAAAAATTTATGTACCAAAAAAAAAAAAAAGGGAAATCTAAAACTTACCCAATTTGGATTCCAAACATTAGGTATGGGCCGAACGCGGAAAGAAGGAAATAAAAGTTTACGAGAAGGATGTTGTTCAATATACCCCTATTAAATATTAAATGTACCTCCTTTTTTCATTTTTACTATTTATTTTCCAAAAATGACCTTTTCCGATTAAATGGATAATTCTGGAAACTAGTTTCTTTTCGTCTTAGTTTATTTTCCAGTGATTTCTTTCAATCATAAAATAATGTCATTATTTTAATATTTGTGGCATTTCCAGTTTGACTTTCTGGGTTGATGATCAAACCTGCACTATGTGGTTTTGGCCTCTTAATTTACTGCAAAAGCATGCATATGATTATGAAGATTATATGTTGTCCCACAAACTGATCCAATCTTACCCTTCTCCAACATCCGCATATATGAAAGATCGCTACCTCGTTTTTTACTCCCACTTTTCTTCCAATTCATTTCATGCCTATGCTTTTATTCTAAAACTTTCAATGAATGTGCAGCATTGCTCTTTTCTTGTTAACAAAATATTATAAGTATAAAGCCTTTCCATTTCCGTTGTGGTTTTTAGCTAATAATGTATGCAACACTTCCAAACAAAATTGATTCTCTCTTTCACCAAGTTCTGGTGAATGCACTGCAGCTATGTCCCCTATGTAACTCTAGGTGAATTCACCTAGAGTTTCAAAGGGTGCAATGATGAGTTCTATCATATTATAAGTCCAGTAGAACCAACCTCCAATTTTTAATCAAAGATATAAAAAAATGAATAAAGCAAGTCATTAGTTGACAGAGTAATACTATGAAATAGCCCAATGAGAAAGATATGAAATCAAAAGCTTAAAGCATGTTTTAGACGAAAGACATGGACCCTCTAATTAGTGAAGGATGAGGGACATTTCTTTTTCTTACATGATGCAAGGTGGAATGGTGTGTGTGTGTGTGTTTGTGCAGTGTGCATGTTGTCAATGGCATGTACGTACGTGTCCACTGGTTGGTGCAAAGAATGGGAAGGTCGTATAAATGGAAGCAACCTGTCTCCCCCTTTATATTCAATTCAATGTAAGGGCCATGTGGTATCCCATTTATTGTCATTCGTGCATGGGAATGGGATTAAGAAAATAAGGAAGGACAAGAATAAAAATCTTAACAATATACTTTTTAATATTTGAACTTATTTTTTATTATTAATTAAAATTTATTAAGAATTATAAAATTATGAGTTTCATTTTTTATTTAATAAAAATTACTTATAATTTTTCAATAAATCTTAACTAATAATAATAAATAAATAAATAAAAATTTGAAGAGTGTACTAAAATTAATTATCCTTATCCTTGTGGGTATTAATCTATCGTGTGGAGGGGTTTAGGCCCCATCCTTTCATAAAAAATACAATTAATTAGGGAAGAATTTTCTACACCATTCTTGAAATAGTGCATTTCCATTTATACCCTTACAATAATAATAGTTTTGTTTTATTTATTTTTCACGTTTCTTCTTCTTCCTCACCTTTCCGCTTCCGCTTCTTCCGCTCCTACACCATTCTTCCGCTTTTTTTGTTTCTCCGCCGCACCAAAATGTCGACCTTGTCCGTGGATACATTGGCTTTGGTGGTGTTCGTTTTCTGCGTCTTGTGGCTCTGGTGAGTGTTTATTTTTTTAAGAGATGTCCATGGTCGTGTGGTGGCTGTCGCAGTTCGGACATTGCTGATACGGAAGCAGTAATCTGTAAGAAAGAAAATGGTTTCATATGGATTGATGAAGCTTACGTATTGATTAATCCGTAAGCCTCATACGGATTACCTAATCCGTATGAGGCTTACGGATTACTCACTCCTATGGATTACCTAACCCGTATTAGGTTTACAGATTGAGTAATCCGTAAGCTTCATACGGATTACCTAATCCGTATGAGTCTTACGGATCACTCAATCCGTAAGCCTCAGAAGGATTAGGTAATATGTATGTAGCTTATGGATTACTCAATTCGTATGTGTAATTTTTTAAATTTTTTTGTGCGTTTCACTAAATAAAAAATAATTAAGTAATGTTAGGTTATAATTGTTCTTGCAAGGTATGTATGTGAATCAAAGTTGTGTAGTATGACTTGGAATGGTTGAGTCTTGTTGTTGCTTGGGTTTTGGACATATTGGATTAAGATTTTGCTTTGTGTTATATAATTTGAAAACCCGTTGTAGCAAATGATAGGTTAAAATTGTTCTTGCAAGGTATGTATGTGACTCAAAGTTGTGTAGTATGACTTGGAATGGTTGAGTCTTGTTTTTGGTTGGGTTTTGGACATATTGGATTAAGATTTTGCTTTGTGTTATATAATTTGAAAACCCGTTGTAGCAAATGATAGGTTATAACTGTTTTTGCAAGGTATGTATGTGAATCAAAGTTGTGTAGTATGACTTGGAATGGTTAAGTATTATTGTTGCTTGGGTTTGGTTTGAAGTCACAAGTGACATGTAAACAAATGATAATTTGAATTATGCACGTAAGCACAACAACAAACATCTGGCTGGATACATTACCTTGTTACAGGTAATTCGGGTATAATTCATTTACATTTTGTACAAACAACATAGTTTGTGTATTGTTTTAATGAATTTTAATTGTTAATATGCAGTGCTGGATATACGAGCATTTATCTACTATAGGGAATGTCGTTGAGAATAATCAGTACCAAGAGATGCAACCACATGCCTGCCACTGGAAGACCGCGAAGGCATTACCTCTGGCAACCTATCGTAACCGACTAGATAGGTTGACTGACCCCTACTGATGTTTGCTGGATGCAGTATGGGGAGCACCGTGCCCACAGTGAATTTTGAGATTATTGCTTTGTTTTCTAGGACCCTCAGATGGGATCCACTCACTGTGAGGTATTTACCAGAACGGGTTCTTAGACAGAACTGAAGGTGTCAGAGGTGGCTTCTTATGAAGATGTGGATGCACTTCACAGACTCCTTAGTTGTGACTGGAGACTTGGTTGAATATCCAAGTCAATGTGTTACTGGATATTTGTAATGGCTTTACTGTATCTCTAACCCTTTCATGAGTTCGACCATGTCTCGGGAGGCCCGAACACATATTCCTGTTGAGGCCACTGATGTGCAAGTACCTCTCCTTATGCATGACTTTGCTACAGAACCTACACCACATGTCACATCAGATGTATCTCATGAAGACCAATCGCCAACGCGCATGTTGTGGTAATAAATTACTAATTTCATTATTTATGCTTTATCAACTATATTCATTTGGTAATTTAGTGTTTACGCACGCGTTACTGCAGGCCGTTTGCCAACGTCTGGCTCAGGGATTACAAGACATGATCGATGATGGGACCGTCACAGAGGGCATCGAAGCATACTTTAGGACACAACAACTATTGGATCTAGCCCGTGGTGTGAGGGAGTACGACATTGTCTATACTCGAGGCAGATGGCTAAGAGATACACAACGGAGGAGACTTTGAGTAGCCCATTTTTCATTTATGTAGTGAAAACTGCATTATTGTTTATGTTTTTTCATGTTAGACAAACTTGCTTATTTATAATTATATATTGATAAATTTATGCAACTAAATAGTTTATGCATTCTTCATATATTTCTACACATCTCGTAAGCCAACATGTTCAGTGCACAACTTCATACATTTAGTATACATTTGCATTCTACCAATGTAATGATTGGGCCAGTGTTGTGCTTCGTTGGTATAGTGATTAGCCCACAAGAACGCGGTCAATGGCAAAGGACAATTGTCTATTAAAAAAACCTGTTTCATACAATAAAATCACACAAATCAGAAGTTTGACATATTTGTCTACTTCCATAAGATAAAACAGTTAATGTAATATCTAAACAAAGTGGTTACCAAAATCATGACCAATGCACAGAATGCGATGAACTTGGGGATCTCTAGAAGGTTGGCTTTTTAGAGGGAAGAACGTCATACTTTTCTGAAGTGAAAGAAAGACTGCAACGACGTTATATCTTGATGCAATTACATGACCCATATCCGTAATATCCATCGTATCCATAGTAACCTGTAAAAAATAGTTAATGAAATAAAACGGGTATATTGGTTTGTTAGTAAACCCGTATGATGATTAAACCCAACGATGTTTTACCTTAGACAATCCATCAACTAGTAGGGACCGCTTTAAGGTTTCAAATCTATGTACCCCACCAAACAACGCTATATATCCATCAGTCCACTGTGCAAGTTCTTTGAGCAAATGATTGCGTACCAAAGACCAAGATTCTTCACCATAACCTAATAAGGCAGCAATTACACGATATCCATAGTTGCCATCAGCTTTGACATAAGTGATATTCAAGATAAACTTCTGCATAAATAGATTAAATTGATCTAGCATTGGAACCATCTCATGTTGCATTTGAACATCAGAGGAGGAAATGAACTATTTTGGAGTGGAACAACTATTTTGCACTGAATGCAAGTCGTCTACATACTCAAAGTAAGACGGGTCTCTTCTCGTTGACCTTTTGTGTTTTGTCATCTTCTTTGGAGCACCTTTAGTTTTTACCTTATTAGGTGGAGGGCACATGGAATTTGAATCAGGGTACGCAATTTCTTTAAGCTTACTCTTTATTGTCATTTTGCCACACAAATCAACCTTTTCAAAACGGTTGGATATGACTTCCATCTCTTTAGTTATGGCGACGTCGGATTCATGCATACCTTCATCTGAAAAGTTTAATCTCCGCCAAAAAAGGTGAACAATGTTAATTGGAATGCTCCCAACCACATACTTAGCTAGCTCACACACACAAGGCAAACCATGTGTTGTTCTCATAACACATCCACAAAGAGAAGGGTTCTTTCCTACATAATGGACTCGCTCATACTCAGCAGCAATTTGGTTTAGCGCGAACCTGGACATCATGCCAACAAGTCTCTTGTATAAAGTTACTTTAAAAACATGTCCTACCACATGTATGCTTTTCTCCAAAGATGCCTTGATGTCAGTATGTTGCAAGGTGATCATATTGTTCATGGCATCCCAAACAGTACATAAGTCTCCAAGACTATTCTACAGTAGCCGCTTTAAGGTCCAATGGACAGACTCCACCCTGCAGTGTATAAAATCAATTAATTTGAAAGACAATAAACTTATGGAAATGTCAAATTAAGCAATGACAAATAACAAACTTACCTGTTTGTTGTTGTATTTCCAAAATGCATAACTTAGTTTGTCCATGCTGTGACAAATTTTCTTTGTGGGAATTCAACCAAGTGTCGTTCACATAATCAACAAACGCAGGTCATGGTGCACATGCAACATCAAACTTCATAAGACAATCATCATGTTGCTTCTCATTAGCACAGTCAACAAGACTTCCCGTGCTTCCATCACATAATCCTATGCATGATGCTGCCTAACATAAGTTTTACATTTTGCCTTCACATTCTTTTTAATGTAAAACCGACACAATAAATTGGTTGATTCTGGAAAAATATTTCTCACAACACTTATCAATACTAAATCTCTATCGGTAACAATCATCTTTGGGAAAAATTCACTTTTAAAAAAAATCCCTCTAAACCGTTTAAAGGCCCAGACAACATTGTTTATGCATTCAGCCTCTAAATAAGTAAATGCACCTGAAAATGTCATTCCAGTAGGTGTGACACCAACAATGTCAAGTAAAGGAAGTTTGTACATGTTTGTTTTGTAGGTACTGTCTATCAAAAACACCATATGATATGTATTGCTCAGTTGTGCTGCATCTGGATGTGCCCAAAACAAGTCACGTACAACATTTTCATCCTTCAATCGATGCCAATGAATATACATGTCAGGTTCAAGAAGTTTCATTAATTGTTGCATTCCAGTGTTATTGCCTCTTGTATGCGTCCGGTATGCATATCTTGCATTGTATATTTGCTTCAAACTTGTAACATTATCGGCATTGTGATCCTTCAAAGTTAGAAAAATATTTTTTGGATTCACCATCGACTTGTCATATCAGCAACAATGATCTTCTCCTCCTTAGTTATTCAACCAGCATATGGGTGTCCACAAAATGACTTAGCCAAAACATGATTATGATTGCCATATATCAGCTTCACCATCCACCCTTGACCTCCCGGGATTGGTTTGTCCCGCAGCTTAAAAGGACACTCACATTTTCTTGTGCTAGTGGTTAAAGGTGTCAAACCTTTTTTCCATGGTCTATACTTTCCACTCCTTTCACAACCAATTAACACAAATGGCGTCCTTCCTATTTTTCCAGTTTTTATGTCATTCCTCATTATAACTGCTACAAAACCATTCCCACATGCAACCGTACAAGCCCATTTCAATATGGTTTCACGGGATTCAAACACCTACACAAATGGATAATTCATATTTAATGTTCTAAATTCTATCATTTAACAACTTTAACTACATTCAAATTCACATAATTACCTCATTCGTTTGGAATGTTGCAGAACAATCAATTAAACAATCATTGTTTTTAAATGCATCAGGGTCTGCTACAATGTCTTCATTCATATTAATGTCTTCAGACATTATACTGTCATACATCCACTCATCGTTGTCCATCCTAACAAACAAAAAATTAATTTAACATAGACATAACCATGTGGAAGGCTATAAAAACACTTTGTGGTCCTTCATACGGTGGCCAATAAATTTTACAAAACGCATGCATGATATGCCATGTGGAAGAGTAAAATGACATTGACAACACTATGACGAATGCTACAAAAACACTTTGTGGCCTTCATACGGTGGCCAAAAAATTTGACATAACACATGCCTACTACACCATGTGGAAGGCTACAATGTCAGTCGAAATTGACAATACTATGCACCATATTGATAAAAGACAAATTTGAATAATTAACATTAGATTCCAAACAAGCCTCTATCAGAAAGACAACCACAGCACTATAAATAACACAAAACACCCTTAACACAATCACACATTCTCACACAACATACCTCCGCAAATGAAATTCAATCTCACTACTATGGCGTTCTTAGGGGAAACAAGCAGTCAGACTATTGCTAACTCTGAATTAACATTCATTTTTCCAAAATGATCAATCAAACACAACCAAACTAGTGTTTCTTTTCAATGTCCTACTCCAATACCAATGCGAGTTCCTAATGAGTGTTCTTTTCAGACACTCAAGAGTAGGATGCACTACACGCTTATGCCAACTAATGACCAATTTGTTGATGAAATCTACTACAGATAACCATCCCTACATGCAGGTCAGCAATACTTTTTTCATTCTCTGCAACTCACAAATGATGATGATGTTTGCATAATGTTAATGTGTAATGAGCAAATGTCGACTGTTGGCCCTATAGAAATATTATGTACCATCAACAGAACACCCGATGGTATACTAAACCTACTTCGATCCACCATCGTCCCCACACATGATGCAATGCTATATTACAACAGCAAGCAGAACATACCAAGACCAACCGATTTTGTGGGTTATTCTTTTACAGGAACAAATCTAATAAGATTTGAAATTCCTTCAGTATGCAACATTGAAACACTCAAGGATGTCATCAAGCAAGTTGTGCTTGTAGAGGTTCCCCCTAATGGAATTCACAACTCACAGGTGGTAAGAAAATTGTTTTTTCGACAGCTAGCCCATGCAAAATATTCTGACCACACAATCGAATATCACATAATAGAGTTGATAAACGATGAAGACGTGTTAAAGATGTTAGCAGAATCCAACTACTGGATACGTTATTGTCCAATACAAATTTTAGTTATTTTTAACAAACCAGTTACCCAACAAGGCCTACTAACCGATCAACATTTGCCAATAATTGATGCATGATGCTCACTAGAATGACCCTCACTAGAATGTTAGCAGATATTTCGCATGATGCTCACTAGAATTATTCAAATGGAAGAAGACATGTCCGTTGCACAACATCTTTCAAACTATGCTTACTTTGGTTATTTTCGTATTTGAAATGTTATTGTTAGAACGTTCTATTATTTTCATTTTATTAAGTAATGTGTTTTCATCTTTGTCTCTCTGTCTCTCATATCAATTACGATTATTTTACATGTTTTTAATTATTATTATGTGCAAGTACATGTATTTAAATATCAAATATAATTAACTTGTCCTTATTCATATTCTTTAATTTTATTATTTTCAAATTAAATTCTTTATTTGTTTATTATTATCTTTAAACAAAAGTTAACATGTATTTAAATATCAAATATAATTAGATTGTCCTTACTCAATCAAATAATTTAAAAAATTAAACTCAACTAATTAAATGTTTTTAAAAACATTTTTTAAAATTTTTATTTTAAGCTTTACGGATTACACAATCCGTATGAGTCATACGGATTGTGTAATCCGTATGACTCATGGATTAGGTAATCCGTATGACTCATATGGATTACATAATCTGTATGAGTCATATGGATTGTATAATTCGTATGACTAATGCGGATTACCTAATCCGTATTGTTCATGCATGCACCATTTAATGAAGGATTCGGTAATTTGTGTAATCCTTACGGATTATCGAATTCGTATGATGAATAAACGTAAAGCTTACCTCTCCAGCGACAACAAACACGTGACCAACCGCTCCACTCCGACGAAGCAACGACATAAATGACCAACCAAAAACCACCTCCAACAATGAACCAGCTAAAATGGACTTCAAAGCATTGCTCTATACTCCTTTGGTATGTCAACTCAAATGGACTTCAAAGCAGCTCAAATGGACTGCAAAGCAATTAGTATGGACTTCATAATTTTATGTGCTTTTATCCAAGGGTATTTACGGAATTTCAAAAAAATCAAAATGGTGTAGGAGAAAAGGAATGGTGTACGAAGCACACCCCAATTAATTATCCAAGCAAGAATGCAGCATGGCCTTGGGCCTTTAGCCCAAGTGAACGAACCTGATCCTGAAATTTAAGCGTGAACATGATTATGGGCGTGGCCGATTCAAGCATTTATTCAATACCAGTATAATTTATATTATATGTTCAAAAATATTCATTTGTTATGTTATGAATTTTTAATTAGAATATAATTTATATATTAAAAATACTTATTTATTAATTATAAATTTTTATTTAAAATAAAAATTTAACTTGTGCATTATAAAGCTAAAATATTATTTTTTTACAGCAGCTAAAATACTTTTTTTTTTTTAATTATTAAAAGTGAATAAACATAAAAAATGGTAAGATTGAGTGTACAATACCATTAAATCTAGACGAAATATGTGTAACATAATAATAAAGGATGACCCTTTTAATTAACGTTGTTTTTCTGTTGAGGAATGTTAAGACATTTATCTAATATTCTTCTTAGATAGACTTAAATTTATTAAAAATAACCAATTTTAGTAGTTTTATTTTTAGATTAAAAGAGAAAATTATTAAATGATAAGCAAACATGTCAAAATTAATCATTTTTAATCAAATCACATAAAAATATATATTAAACAGAATATCGCAAGCATTATTCTATTTTAACACTAGATTGATGTCTAGCTCATTATGATTTTTTCTTCTTCAAATCTACTACCACGTTATGATTTTTTTTAAGGAAACCTCGTTATGATTTTAAATCAAGCATTTAATGACTTAATAATTGGCTCAATTTTTTAACGCAATGAAAATTGATTGGATTTAAATCCTAGAATGAAATATTTACAGATGCTTAACCATGGCCAGTTTAAATAGATTTGAAATTTAATGTATGATATTTATCCCTATGTCTTATATATTAATTGGAGTAGTTAATCTTGGTTGATAATGAACGGTTATTAGTCTCAAATAATTAATTAAATCATTTGAAATACTCACATAATTATGTACATTAATTAATCATTAATGGTCAATAAAGTTAGAAAATTCTTATGAATTTGCATAATTTAAAATATAAACAATGAAATAAAAATCTAAATAATGCATGCAAATAGTAATACTTTAATTAATTTGATCTTAAAAAAAAAGTAATACTTTAATTTTTTTCTCCTTGAAGGTTTTATTTTCCAATAACTTATTACCTTATATACTTTGTTACCAGTATTTTCATTTTATGTTTAATTCTATTACCTTGTTTTAATGGTGTTTCTTTCTTTCTTCTCATTTTTTTTTTAAAAATTGATTTAAAGTAATACAATACTATCATGAATTAAATTTCTTCTCTTCAATAACTTAGCGATAATATGTTTTTAGTTCCATAATTATTTAGTATTTTTGTTTAGTTTATTAACTAAAATTTAGCTTATCTTAATTTTTAAATCACTTTTAATTTGATTTTTAGTCATTTATTCGTTAAATAATGATGTAATAATTGATTTATAATAATTTTTATTTCTTGTAATTTTTAACCGTCAAAAATTACTTGTGAAAACATTTAAAATGTATTGAACCATTTCTTGTGGTTAAAAATTGCAAAAATTACTTTTAAAACACCACCACTCCAAACTGAAACTCAATCTTTTCCAAAAGAAAACTAGTAAATTTAAAACTTATAAGCCTTTAAAGGGTTCCATTCCATGTTGCCTCCAATTTTACGTCAAACGAAAATCTACACACTCTAAAAAAAAAAAAAAAAATCAAAATAGAGCTAGTTACTCACAGTGAGAATCTCCATGAGAAGGGCTTCAGTGCTAGTAGTCAGTTACTTAAGTTTTCTCTCCACCAATTTAGACATTGCTAACAATTTCATATACTTGGAATACAACAACTCAACCTCGAATTCAATATTTTAAGCTTCATTTGGCTTGAGGCTAGAGAGGGTTGTACATCCCCTCAAATTTCATCCAACAATGATAAGATTATGTGCATGGCGGACCCAAAATGAAATGAGAGGGGGACCAATCACAAAAATAATTAAAATACATCCAACAACTATATGCTATTAATATTTGTACAAAATATGTTCCAATACATTAAATTATAATAATAATCTATCAAAACACATAACGTCTTATATCCCAAAAAAAACAAACATAACATCTTTCATATATATCATAAAAATAATCAATAATTCCTAATTTCAACAATTTTTTTTTCAATGTATACTAATAAGTATTCAATAAAAAATTTATCTTCTGTCTTAATTATCTAGTGTATATTGTTATTAATACATTAAATATAAAATATGAAAAATTAATAATTAATAATTACTTTTTTTCTTGCGTGTGGTGTGGGATCTTTCAGCCTTTGTCTATCTTGTTGATATCGCAAATCTTGACTACAAAGATGTTATTGTGCATTTCCATAATTTAAAAATGATAATATTCTTCAATCATTCAAATGACACTTGTTTATATTATATTTGAAAATAAGAACTCCTTCAATTGGAAAAAAAATAGAGTTTAGCAATTAGATATTAACCAAGGAAAAGAAAAACTTATTATATACTAAATAAAATTTAATGAGATATAATATTAAGATAAATTTTCTTAAAAAGGATAAAAGTAATATTAATTTTATAATTTAAAAAAGTTAAGAGAGGTAAACTGATCATATAATAACTAAATTTTGATAAAATATAATATTAACATGAGATTTCTTAAAAAAATACTATTTATTTTATAATTTAAATAATATAATCAGTTTCAAATCAGATTTAATTTGTTTACTTAATAAAAAAATCAAATTTCTATAAAAGAAATGAATAATAATATATCAAATTTTAAATTAGAAAAAAATAAGAGCCCCCCCCCCCCCCCAAAAAACACCATCATGCTCCCTTAGGCGTAGTTTGATAATTGTAAAGAGAAAATGGAATTTCCAATTAAATAGAAGTCAAATGTGAATGCTGATTTCCTTGCCGTTGCTAATTTATCAAAATGATAGCACCAAAATCGTGAATTACGACTAACAATTAACACAATTAATGAGGGCCTAACCATTTAAACAAAACAATTAATTGGTTACATCTTTTTCCTTTCTCTAAAGTCTCAATGTTGGGTAAGAGTAGGAGAGTGGACCCAAGAGCATGAACGATTATTCAAATTGAAGTGAAACGATCCAGATTATTTGCAGTGACTTGACGCAAGATAGAAAAAGTTAGGTGTGTATCTCATTCTTGTTTCCCAAAAATGGGGGACTAGTGGTTCAAGAAAACGTGGTTTAATAGGAAAAAAATAACTTATGATTTAGTCGCTAATCATGGAGGTGAATAGTTATTTGTTCTTTCAGATTAAAGTCGTAACTCGTGGCTGCATACAAGATTTGACTCTCCAAATCAGCAACGCCTTGAAATTTCATGAGATATCCATAGATAACCAATGGTGCTTGAGAACCAACACAAATGTTGGAGTAATATTCTAAATTACTCTTTGATTATAAAACTAAAAAGGGCAAATAATAGGTGTAACTTTTTAAGTATTATAGTTTTGCTTTTTCAAGTTTTACTTTTGTCATATAATAATAAAAGTTGACATTTAAAGTTAGTTATCAAATGAAATTTTAATTATACTTAAAAAGTAAGACAAAAAATACTTAAAGAATTAGTCTTTATAAAAATTTCAGCAACTAAATAAAATGTCATTTTGTTTAACAATTTTAAGAATTAAATTGATAGTAATCATAATTTTAAAAATTAAATTAATGTATTATGCATAATGTTGAGCTAATTAAAGATCAATTAAGGAGGTACATTTGAATGATCGTGATCCAAGCATTCTTCCAAAGGATTACTCACTGCCCATGAAATTAAAGCTATCGATATCGCATCATTATTTACTCACTTCTCCCATTAAAGGAACTGGAGGCTGACAGTGGTAATCATCTTCATTTTTTTAGTCATAAAAAAAATCATCTTCATTTTCATAAAACAACAATTAATTTAGACGATTTTTTTACTAAAATGTCACATAAAGTAAAATGGAAGGAGTATTTTGTTAGAGAGGGAGATGACTTAGATGAGTTTATTTCTTCAAATTAAAGGCACTGTGGATGTCTGGATGATACCCACTCCCTAAGACCTAAAAGGAAAAGAACAAAACAAAAGAAAAAACATAAACAGGAACAACCAAACTATATGGTCAATATATACTAACTAACTCCACTATGCTTCGTGTGTCTTGATCATAATTAGGTCGACTATGATTTGTTCCGCACACAGAAGAGGAAATGTTCATGGAATTGGAATTTTCAATACATTACACCTATACACTTTTCTCGTTCTATATTTGTTATTATTGTTCACTTTCAGCAAGATAATAGGATTTTTGTTTATCTAATAACGATCCTTAGTTTTTCTTTCTTTCTAACACTAGTTTCCAAGAAAATAGCACCTAAATTTCTGTATGATACTAATTTTTCAGACTCCATGTGCTTTCAGCAAACGTAACACAAAGAAATCTGAAATAAAATGACGCACATATAGATTTACTCAATCATCGACAGCGTGTTTGGAATAATCGAAAGTAGTAAACTGAAAGTGAATGGACACTGAAATGAGATGAAAAATGAAAGGATGAATTGTTTTGAACGACTGAAACATAACTGGTGGGACTCAATAAACTTTCACCTAAAAAATGAGGTGAAAGAGAATGAACAATGAAAGCTGAGATAATGCTGTAAGTTTCCATAATGCCCTTTATATTTTTTAATGCCCTCATTTTATACAAATGTCATAGGTTCTCCCATACTGACAAATTGGTCTCAGGATACAAATGACACACGTTTTATAGATGGGCCTTCAATTTTATTTTTTTTAAATGTTAGAAGTTGACATAATCAATTATATGCCTATTAATTTAAAAAGAAGGTTTTCGTATAATAAAAAATGAACATTTTTCAGGATTACAGGAAAAAATTGGGATTTCATAAATGTTTACTTTTATTTTATTTTTTCTTTTATTTATATAACTACCTTAATTCAAATATTTTATCTTTTTTCTATTTTTTTTTCATCTCTACCAAACAAACCTCCTTTTTTATTTTTTTTTTATCTTTTTACATTTTTTCATACCTTACTTTTATTCTTTTTCATTTCACTTTATCAAACACAATGTAAATGGTTATTTCTTTTATCTTCCATCTGTGTGTAGTTTTAAGTTAATTTTGTTGTATTGCTAATGTTACAGTATGTGTATGTGCGCGTGTGACGATGCATTGTTAATGTTTATGACCAAGCTAAAAGTAGCCATAAAAATAATTTATCTAAACGTGTTTTCTTGTAATTAATAAATATAATGGGAGAAATTACTAGCCATAACCAAATTCTATTCTTTTTCCATTTCCTTTTTATATGCAATGCCAGTTCATCTTTTGTTTTCCTAACAGCGCCAAGAATGAGAATAAAACATGATTTTCAGCAACCTTGACGGCATGTAGGTTAGTATTAAAAACATCAAACAAAATATTTGACACACTCGCTCTGTTGGCCGGAATTGATAATTTGATATGTACACATACTATTTAATTTACTTAAATTTTAAAAATGTAAGTGAATAATAACTGAAGTCAATTTGTTTAAACTTGTTTATTAAAATAAGTGTTTATCTTAATAAAAATAAGTTTTTTTAATATGTTTCCCTACATTGTTTTTGTTTAAAATAATTAATTTTTTTGCTTATTTTAAGAAATAAATCCTAGTTTCCATATAAGAATTATGGAAATATTAGTACCATAAAACAACTGGAGTAACCAAGTTAACCTGATAGAAAAAAATTGATGGACATTAAATCCGAGTTAACATCTAGATGATGAAAGAGAGAACAATAGTCTTATAAGTGATTTAATATGATAAAAAAAGAAAAATTATATTAATAAAGTGTATGTTATACTACTATTATATAAAGATATTTATGTATAATCACTCAACCAAAAATATTATTTGTTAAAATAAAATAAAATATTATTGTAAACATAAACAACCACGAGTGTAATATTCAGAAAAAAAACACGAGTCTAACCTTTTTTATTTAAAAGAGGAGAGTACATAATGGAGGAAAAGCAGAAAACAAATATAAAAGTCAATTAAGATTTAAATGTCCTTGCCCTTATAGCTCAGTGGTAGAGCGTCAGTCTTGTAAACTGATGTGGTCTATAATAGTTCGAGCTGCTCGGGGGCATCAAATGATAATTATTTCTCAATTTATTTTTAGAGCAAACCAATTTTTTTTTTTTTTTTTTACAAAACGATCTAAAACATTTTAAAGATAAAAAACACAACAAACACATTTTAAAATAATTAAAATAATTTTTTTTATAAAAAAATAAAAAACACTAAATTATAAAGAAAAAATATATTTAATCCTAAAATCAAATACACACATAAGTCTAAAATTAATTACAATTTTAATAATTAATTTTCCAATTAACATTTATTACTATACTTTTATCCTTTAAAATACATATCTCTCATTTTAGAGGACTCAAAAGTGGAATCCATGACTTTATTGTTATATATAACTTATTTTTTTATTTTATTTAAAAAGTTAAATATTCTAAAGGGAATAAAATCACAAAGATATAACAAAAGAGCATAAATTATGAATAAGAGAGAGAGAAAATAAGAGAGAATTAGCGATCAAACAATACTTGTTTATTCAATCAATTTTAGGTAATATATAGAATTTTAAACTGACTAGCAACCATCTCTAAAAATTCAAATAAATCTTAATCTACTTGACAGATAAGATAAGATAAATCCTAATAACTATTAATTGAATTCAAATAAACTATTTAATATGATAAGATGAGATAAAGTTATGACAAATAAGATAAATCCTAATAACTACTAATTGAATTCAAATAACTATCTAGGTAACTAGGCTTCTGAATATGTCTATTGGGCCTTGTTTCACTTAAGCCCACTACAATTCCGTCCCCTTGGAAATTGACCTTGTTCGCAAGGTCTATGGCATTTGGGCTATGTAATCTGTGATTAGGATAGACGGTCTTGATCGAATCAATAGCAGGTCCGACGCGATGTAGCTTGTCGTTGTTGTTCGTCATGAGGTCACCGGTGACGCAGGTCTTATGGGAAGGAGCCCTAGTGTTTTCCAATCTGGGAGACGATAGTGAGTTCCTCTCTTCGTCAAGACTACCTTTCGTGGAATCCGTTTCAATAATGAATTGTTTATTAAAATTGGGAAGAACAAGAATGGGAGTCTCAATAAGCTTTTGTTTGAGACGTGTAAACGCTTATGTTGCGATTGCTAATAAGCCTAGGAATGCGCAAACTTGTGATGTAGAAGTTGGTGTGGGCCAATCTTGAAGAACTTTGACTTTTTCTGGGTTTGGTGCTACTTCCTTAGCGGATACAATGTGCCCCAAGATTTGAACGGAGTCCATTGCAAAGGAACACTTGGATAGCTTCGCAATTAACTGGTGATTACAAAGGGTTTTTAGGACCTGGTGTAGGTGAGTAATGTGATTTGCTAGGGTAGGGTTGTAAACTAGGATGTCATCAAAGAAGATAACCACGTCTAAGGAATGCTTCAAATACATCATTCATGGTAGCTTGAAAGGAAGAGGGTGCATTATATATAATCCAAAAGGCATCAAAAGAAATTCAAAGTGGTCGTGATGTGTTCTGAATGCAATTTTGTGGATATCATTTTTGTTCATTATGATTTGATGGTATCCAGAACAAAGGTCCAATTTGGAAAAAAACTCTTGCTCCATTTAATTCATCTACAGTAGGAATGGGAAAGCTATCCTTAATAATGATGGAGTTCAAGGCGCGATAGTCCACACAGAAATGCCAGGTTTCGTCCTTCTTTTTGACCAGTAAGACTAGAGAGCTGAATGGTGATCGGTTGGGATGAATGATACCAACAACTAGCATCTCCTTACCTAACTTCTCAATTTCATCTTTTTGAAAGTGAGGGTATAGATATGGTCGAACTTGGACAAGTTTGGAGTTAGGGAGAAGGTTAATATTGTAGTTATGGGTTTGATCTGGAGGTAATGTGGAAGGGGTGGAGAAAACGACCTTGTGTTTGTCAAACAGAATTTGGATTTCTGGTATTGTGTATTGTTGAGTGGACACATCACTACTACAGCAGGGCCTTTTTATGACGGTTATTTAAGCCCTACAACGATGGTTCACAAACCGTCTTCGTATCACATGTCGTTGAAACTAAGACCTTGGTTATGCAGTATGTCTACACTTTCTACGACGGTTCTTTCAATACCCGTCTTAGAATGAATAACTTTCTACGACGGTCTGTGTAATAACCGTCGTTGTATGCCTTTTTTTTTAAAAAAAAATATGGGGTTTAAAAATATATTTTTTCTTTTTTAAATGACCCCAAACACAATAATATAGGATTTCAAAGATTGCCTAATTAAAACCTTACAAGTTATACCACTTAAGGCAAAAAAATATAAAGCAAATTATTAAATGGAATACATGATACATAAACCAGAAACATAGTAATTTAGAAACCAGAAGGCATACATCTGTACATCTGCAGGGTATTGCATTTATCACTTTTCCAACATGAACATAGTGCTGTTAAGTAAGAGAATCTCTTTACTGATAAGTACATTATGCATTACCAATAGATTCTTTAGCTTGTTTTTTCTTTTTTCATTTTGTTACAAATAAAATCATAAAATGAGCATACACACAAATATTCTCCTATTTCACACTTATTTCATTCCAATCCCGATAGTTCAGGT
>PYAF01002419.1:71333-94879 GCA_007407185.1 Glycine tomentella | reverse complement strand
TATTTCCATTTATATTTTTAATATCTTTGGTTTTAATTTGAGTTTCAATATTTTTTAAAGAAATTATCAATTAACAGTTAATTAAATGAAATTTGAAAAGACAAGTGACTCAATAAAAATGATAATAACTTCTAAAAGTATTTTAATTTATAATATGTATCATTTATAATTTTAGAAAACTTCCATTTATGTTGTATTTTTCAATTTTTAATTAAATTAAAAATATCTACATAATGCAAAAGATATTTGTTAACTTTTTTCCTAAAAGGAAAAAAAATACTATACAATAGTAGCTTGACCAAAAAGATCAATAGAACTAAGTTTTGTCGAGAATAAGAAACGTAGCTCCACTGCCATATTACACTATGATATAAAAATATCATGCATAATTTTCAGCAAGAGAATACTTTATGTGTGCGGACCCAATAGGATCAATCTTTTGTTTTCTTTCAAACATAAAGTGACACGCGGGAGGATTCGCAGGTAGTTTGGAGCAACAGGTCCTCCATTGATAGCGGGCACTGCTTGACTGGTGGTAGTAACCAAACTTAATTCGTCATCATAGCCATCATACAAACCTAGTTCACACGGCTCACTTGCATCATGTCTTAAATAACTATTATCTGAATCATTTGATTGATGTCAATTTAAGTTTTAAGTATGTAATATTTAAATATTTAAAGAAATAATTTATCGTCTATAAGTATTTTATTCTGTTTGAACAGAATTGTTTTCAATAAAAAAATATTTGTGATCATAACAAAAAAATTATTATGCAATATCAATTTTTACATTATAAATTAACTAAAAAATAGCTTTAATTTTCATCATCGAATGCACGAATTATTTCACACACGGTTGTTCTAGCTTAATTACATTGATCTAATATTGTATGTAGTTATTTTTTTTTTTATGTTTTTTATAAAAAATTGTTTTTTATTTATTTTTATAATTTATAAATATGGATATAAAAACATTTTCTTTATAAAAGAGACAAAAAAATCTCATTTTTATTGTAATAAAAGGATTTGAATTATATTATTCTAATATATATTTTACACTAGTATAATTCTATTTGTATAATTTATCATTCATATATCATTTCATGCTAGTTTCTCATTTCCTTTTGAATTATAAATAGTACGTTCAACAGAAACGTGTTATGTGTAATCAAAATTTTCAAAGCATTTTAATGTCATGCAGGTTAAATCAAACTTCTGCAAACAACTAAACTATTGTTCTTTGTTTTCCGTTCTTTTGATTCGTATCGAAAAGTCCACCTTCTATAAAATATCCATTTTCATCACTTAAGAAAGGAATAAAATTGTCCTTGAAGAATCCGCTATAAATACCCTCATTAACTAACCATAAATGAAGCATCACAGCAATCCTCCAAGTATATACAAAAGCACAACCAAGCTTCCAAACTCCCAAGCTAGAGTTTTGGCCTATTATCCCAACGATCTTCTTCTGCTTGAGCCATGGCCCTTAAAATTAGCTTGAGAGTTTTGGCCCTAGCTGCCCTTGCATTTCTCGTCACAATACAAGGAACTCTTGGTAAGTTTCTAAACCAACCAATTTCTTAATTAAATAGTCATTAATTTACGGCTTCCAGCATATTCTATCCATGCTTGATTTAGTGTATATATATATATATATATATATATATATATATATATTTCTGACTGTAAGAAAAGAGTGACTATTTTTTCAATATCGTGAATCAAATACGAATTTGATTTTCATCCCAAGATTGTACATTCAGCCGTGCAAAAAAAAAAAAAAAAGATTGTGCATTCAAATGTTTGTATACATAGAAAAAGAGTGTCAGTCATTGAAAAGCCAGAATATAGCTCCTAATTATTTACTAAGGGTGCTTATATAAAACAAAAATGTTGAAAAGGGGATTGCATGCAGTTTCAGTGTTGTTTTCTCATCAGTAGTAGATTGGAGATCGATATACCTCAATAAACTATCTTGATATTTAATGCAAATACTTATATTGTAAAGATTACCAAGATTAAATTCTAGTTTTGACTAAAAGAATTATCAATATATCTAAAATCCCTTAAAAAAATCAATATATCTAAACATTGTACCTAAGTTTATCGTCAAAAAATAATTAACTTGGAAGACATTTAATTAAAATCGTGGGTAAATTTTACATCGTACCTGTTACACATTTCTTTCATTTAAGGAAGTCAAATGTAGATCCATATTTCAAATTACTATATGGTATGGGAATTTTCTGCACCAATCCAACACGTACAAACTCACGTGTTTACATATTATTTGGTTGAAATGTTAAAAAATAAAAATAAAAAAATAAATCTTTGACGGAATTCAAAAGTTTTGCAGTATTATATAGCTTTTGATATACATATATACAAATTCTTAACAACAAGCATTTCCCTTTCAAAACATGGTTTTAGCATCTCTAATCTCTAATGTATACATTGTAATGATGAAATTCAGGAGAGACATTAGAATGCGAGAATTTGAGCCACGACACGTGCGCATTTGCGGTGTCATCGGAAGGGAAACGGTGTGTGCTTGAGAAGCGTGTGAAGAGGACAGGGGAAGAAGCTTACACGTGCAGGACTTCGGAGATAGAAGTTGAAAAACAAATTAAGGGGCATATTGAAAGTGAGGAATGCATAAAGGCTTGTGGGTTGGACAGAAAATCCTTTGGAATTTCATCGGACTCACTTATGGAACGTGGCTTCACACAAAACCTTTGCTCCCCTCATTGCTACCAAAGCTGCCCCAACATTGTTGATCTATACTTCAACCTTGCTGCTGGTGAAGGTAAACATGTCAGCCATTGTCTAATTACACATACACACACACACACAAAAAAAAACCACACTATTGCTAACCATTCTTCAAAAAGTAATTGGTCAAGAATCAATCTAATTCTATATTATAAATTAAAATGCATAACTTGAAATGGAGAAATCCAACTAATTAAGAATGATCTGTAGCAGAAATTAAGTATCAACAAAATTAACAAATACTTGATCATATTGATAATATTGTTACACAAAAAAATATACAAAAATTGAAGTGTGAGATTTTTTATTCTCTTCACTCTCTCAACTAAGTATATATAATTTATATTTCTCTCTCTTTTAAATGCGTACTTAATTAACTTATTATTGTTCAACTAACCAAAAAATTTCGCCTTGATTAGATCAAATTATAGTTTTTTTTTTATTTGTATTTATATATTTGATCTTCTTAATTTTTGTTTTAATTTATTATATTTAATCTCTATCTCAATAGTTGAAGTTCAGTATTTGAAAAGAATTCCTTTTTGACTCTATTACAAAAACAAATTTAACTACGTACCCTCACTAGACCCCAAACCTAATTACAAACTGATCCATATTATGTATACATGGGTGTTTCAAATTGTGGACCACATATATATCATATAATGCACAAAACGGCACAGCATCGGACTGCATCGGGCATTACAGTCTTCATTCGAATATTATTCTTATTCTGTCTCTATCTTTATTTAATAGATTTACAGGGAATTATGAAGGATATGAGAGGGACTTTACTACTTTAGGATTTAGTAGTGAGTTGGAAATGAAGGAATTAGTTAATGTGAGATTTGAGTTGAGGGAAGAGTCCAGAAAATGTATGTGACAATTTTAATATATATACTGTTTTGTTTTGTGCATGAAATAAATTCACGTTACGACGGTTGCATTAATCATTATTACAATCACAATTTTTTTTGGTAATTTTTACAATCACATAAATTTCTAAATTACAATCACAATTTAATTTGAAACACTGAACGAAATCATGTTAATTAAAAATTATAAATTAATTATAAGTTTTGTCCTTGATGTATACACAGGTGTGTTTCTTCCCAAATTGTGTGCAGCACAAGGTGCAAATGCACGTCGACAAATGGCTGAGATCAAAAGCTCTGGTATCGTGGCACCAGGACCAGTGCACTCTCTTCAATTCACCGCAATTTCTCCACAACCTTTTGATGCTGTGGAGCTCGCAGATGAACCTGCGGTTGCTCCATTCCCGCAATACTAAGTACTAGTATTTTTCTTAATGCATGCAAGAAATAATTAAAATGAGTGTATTTGGTACTTAGTGGGTGCTTAGTTTGTAATAAGGATGTTGCGCCGCACACCAATATGTAGCTACGTAGGGGGTTTGGAATGTGTCATTAGTTTATGTATTCTGTTGTACAAAATTTTAATGCTCGAAGTGGTCTCTCAGACTCTTCGCGCGCATTGAAAATGAGTCTAGCTAGCTAGCTAGCTTTCATTGTTTTTGTTGGTTAATATATAAAAATTGTTCTTTGATAGGTTTGAATGATGATGGATTCGAGTTCTTTATATTAAGAATTTAAATTTGAAATTCAACTTTTAATTCTTCATCCTTATACGAAATTCACTATTAGTCTTTCAATGATCTTTTGATTGGTCTTAGTTTATCAATGTTGTTTGTTATCACTTTTCATTTGGGTTATGATGCAAAAATCACGTGCAAAAATGTTTTCGGTTTGAAATGTCTTTTAGCAATTTTCAGGTATTATATTTTTTTTTCAAAAAAATTTAAAAATTTGAAGAAAAAAAAAACACAAAAGGATATATGATAAAGAAATTCACAATACACAAATTAACCTTTAATTTACCCTGCAATTATTATATCAAAACTTTTTTTTTTTTGCACCTTTCAATTTGTCATGCAAGTCTAGAAGGGCCTATGTGTGGACATCCGAATGGAAAATTTCAAAATTTGTTTACCATATTGGACTGAGTAGGATTATATATATATATATATATATATATATATATATATATATATATATATATATATATATAGGATAGAGAAAACAGCAACGAACAATATTTATACAAGTTATATGACAATTATTTGTTTTATACATTATTTGATGCACAATAACTAGATACTACGCACAACAATGATAAATTTATTAATATATATTTTTTAATATTAGTTATCTTAACACAATTAATACTGTTACTAGAATAACAGAGAGCCTGGAACATGCCATCTTCGATGCATGTTTTTCCTTCACCCTTTCACCCATCTCCCTTTGTTATAAAGAAAGGTAACAATTACAGTAAAAGTTAATTTCTTATGAAACGTGCTTCTTTCAGCTTACATTAAAAATGTAATAACATTTTTATCAGTTGTAAATAAAGAAGAGTATTTATTTTTAAAAAATTATATAAACATAAACTTAATATTGGATATGACTTTACACTAACATATAAAACAAATTCAATAAAAGACACATGAATCTTTTGATATAGGAAAAGAATAGGCATATGAAATTCTATTTTTACCCTTGCCAGTTGACTGACACTTGGCAAAATTAGAGGTAAAATAGTACTTGGATATTAAAATCACTAATTGCACCCCTTTTTTAATAAGTGCATGTCAATATTTTGAAATTTCATTTTTGCCCTTTCCAGTTGACTGACACATGGCAAAACTAGGAGTAAAATGGTAATTGGATATTAAAAATGCTAATTGCACCCCTTTTTTAATAAGTGTACGTCAATATTCCGAAATTAAAACTTTCTAATTGCACACCTTTTTTATAAGTGTACTCCAATATTTTCAAATTAAGACTTGCTAATTGCACCCTTTTTTGATAAGTAAATTAATATTTTCTTTTATGCCTTAAATACTTATTATATCATTTTTTTCATCCCTTTCACACTTTATCTTTTTAACGCGTAACCAGTGGTATTACCTGTATACTCAGGGTATCGTACTAGCCAGTTAAAAAAATACAAAATCTCAATATTATTTTGGGTTCTTCATATTTCTCAATATTGTTGGTTCTCATCTCAATTGACTTAGTCTAATTATTGAAAAGTTTGCACAGATGTAACAAAAGATAAAACCTTAAGTGGATCAATTGCTTATAGCTTAATTTTAACAAAGGTATATTATCACAAAAAGAAAAAATTACTATTGGACTTCACTTCTTTCTTTCTCTTATTTTTGCTTCACATTCATTTTGTCATTAATAAACTATGCTAGATCTTGAAGTTTTTTAAATATATTTCCAGTCTAGATATGTTGTTTTAACTACCTTTTAAAGAGTTATGTGTGTTCAAATATCTTCTTTATCATCTTCTTTCTTTTCTCAAATATTAAATGTTCTTCGTCTCTGATGTTCTCTGTCTTCTCACCATTTCTCTCTCTCTCTCTCTCTCTCTCTCTTCTCTTACCTTCTTCATTCACTCAATTTATTTTCTTTCTCTTCTAAGAATAAACCAGTGAAATATCTTTTTATTTCTTCATTAACCATTCAACATCGCAACCCTCGCTGAAGATGCATATACCAGCCACTGTGGCCACAACTTCTTCATTATTTGTTCATGATTTATAGTGACCTGTAGCAAAAAAGGTGAACAATTTTCTTATTTCCTATTTTCTTGGTTGATTTTGTTTTGGCCTAACTGTTTTCTTTGTTTTTTCTCCTTCATAATTTTTTTTCTAATATTGTGAATATGAACTAAATTTATTAAAAAGTTTATTTGAGATGTTCTATCGGTTAACGTATTTTGTAAGAAAAAAAATATTAAACAGGTCTTTATAAGAATAGACGACAATTGGAGAATTTTTAAAATATTTATTTGATTTTGTTCTAGACTGATTTATTGCTTGCAAATTATGTGTTTGATCAAATGTCAAAATGAAATTTTTAGGTATGTTTCTTTATTTCTCATTTTACTTTTTAATTTATGACACTTTTGAGATGATTTTTCATATATGAAATTTTCAGTTGATTCCATCGATTTGGTATTATCTTATTAGATAGGATTTTTTCACATACAATCTTTGGTTGTTGTTACTTATCTTTTGTTAATATTACTCCTATTTATAATCAATAGATCAATTATAGTTGTTTAGAAAAAGAAAGTAAATAGAAAATGATGTTTATTATAGAAATTTAGGTGAACGGGTAAAAGATCACTGGAATGTTCAATTATTAAATTCGATATAGGACCTTTATCAAAGTGAGCATTGACACAAACAGAAATGAAGAAAAGATGGAGGACAAAATAGAGATAAATGAATATATTACTTGGATAAATTGAAAGAGAAGAGCTAAACAAGTGAAAAATTTACTAGCAAAACATTAATTTTGCATAAAGTTTTTCAGTTATTTTTCTTTAATTTAAGTTCAGAATTGAAAATATTCTGTCTAGCAACAAATGATGTCATTTTGAAGTCCTTATTTTTTTTTTTTATCAAAGTTATGGTCCTACCTTTGTTTAATCAAAGTTATATCACCAACAAATTCAGCCACCTACGCAAGTTATATATATACCAAATTCATTTTCAATTAATTATGACGTACATGACAAGTTTATTGATTTCATTGTACACAAATTCTCTTATGTTATGATCACATTAAACTATTTATAAAAATAATTTTATATTATTATTCCAATATATATTTTCTTATCAATGACTTTCTTTACTTTTGCAATTCATCATCATAATTTCCAATATATAATTTACATTTACATTATATGTGTATTAAATATACACACTAAAAATCATAAAAATTATAGTTTTAAATAAAAAAATATAATAAAAATTATATGTGTATTAAATACATATTAAAAAATTTCATGTTATATGTATCAACATTAATTATTATTTTAATATAATTGACCTATTAGCTCAGTTGGTTGGAGTGTTGCATTAATAATGCGAAGGTCTTAGGTTCGAGATCTGCTTGGAGTTGGGTCAAGAGATTTTATATGTTTAATACACATTTCTTCTTCTTTTTTTTCCTTTTCTTTTTGATCCATGTTCGTTGATTTAGTTTTTGGATAGCTACTAGTTGGATAGTTACGCTCCTAGTTTCTGTTCATTACTTACTGTAGTAACAGACTAACTGTTTTAGTTTGTCTGTTCATTACTGTAATAACATACTAACCGTTTTAGTTTGCCAGCTGGCAGCTAATGTCTCTTCATTAGCTAGTGTCTCTTCATTACCTGAACTAACTTAAATAAACTATATAAAGGCTGGTTTACCGAACGACATAATCACTCACTTAATCACTACAATGAAATAATGCATATTAAGTCTTTACTCATGCATGTTCAAACCGATCAAGAAAACATAGCCAGCAGTCCCGCTCCAGACACTGGACCGTTGATGCCTGATATGCTTCTAGCATATAGTAGTTTTTATGCTAAAAGAATCCAGAAATCAATCAGAATTTATCAATAAATTCTAATACAAGTGAAAGTTTTCATTATTTTATCTTTATCACTTATTCTTTGAATTTTTATAGCAGGAAACCAAGAAAAGAAGAAAAGAAAGCAAAATCAAGAAGCCTCTAGATTTCAAGATTCTGATTAAAGATTTCACAAAGATAAAAGGTAAGAGAAGATTTGGATTAAAGATTTCACAAAGATAAAAGATAAGAGAAGATTCTCACACCCTAATTATAAATAGGGACTTAGGAGGCCAAAAGAAAAACATAGAGACACTTACGCATAGACTTGCACAAACTTGCACAGACTTGCACATACTTGCACAAACTTGCACAGACTTGGAGGCTGCTACATACAGACTTACATAGAGCAAAACAAGAAGGAGAAGCATTCTTGAGGGATTAAAGTTAGGTTAAGAAGATTGAGATTCAAGATTGAGGGGTTTGATTATTCTTCTTCTTCTTTAAGATTCTTGATCCACTTTTATCTATTTTTATCAAGGCTAGACATAGTTATGTCTAGCTAGTCCTCTTTATTGTAGTTAGGACCAAAACTTAATGTGAACTCCTCTGTAATTGGATTGATTTCTATTATTCTTTTATGCTAAGTTGTTTTATTTTACTTTGTGTTGCATGGATTATATCTTTATTAGGGCTAATCATCCTAATAAAGTTCTGAGAGTTAGGGTTTACAATAGGAATGTTGAAACTTTAATTTATGACAAGAGTAAAATAACAATTGTTACATTACCCAGGGATAGAAATGTATGATTGCAAATGAATTGATGTATTTTCTTAATGCTTAATTTATGAGAGATCACTAAGGAATTAGGATTTTGATTGGATTAAAGGGTTAAAGTCACTAAGGAATTAAGATTTAACTAGTTTAACGGAAAGATACATTATCTGAACAATTAGAATAATTAAATTAGTAATTAATCCAAGTAAAGAAAGTGGGGATCAAAAGGTGAATGTGCTCTGACTACAATTCTTCTTAATAAATTCTTCAAATCTAATTAACGTTGTTTTTAATTCTTATTGCATTTTAATTCTGTTATTTAAATTTCTCAATCCACAATACAAATCACAATTTAATTCAATTTTATTTCATCCAATTTAAAGATAATAGTCATAATAAATTTGGTGCCTCAATCCTCGTGGAGACGATACTCTTCTTATCACTTTATTACTCGGAACGATCGGTGCACTTGCCGAATACGCAACAATGCCTCTACAAGATTATGCTATGCGTTGATGCAACAGTTTCTCTCATCAGTTATTCCGATGCAATATTTTCCATCTTCTAGGGGGTAAAGAGTGATCCTGATGGTCAGATTGCCAATATCAGAACTTAAAGAGCATGTAATGAATCTCAATGAATCGTTTGTCTGGCATGGCATTACGGATGGCGATAGCATCTTCATTTTTTTCGGATATGCAACCGATACCATAAGGGTTCTTCATTTTGATATGAATCTTGGTTATCAATATTTCTCGTAGATGCCTTTGTAAATGAATCAGGTTTCATCTCTTTTCGCCTACCCAGTTCTAGTTTTGTTTCAATTTATTTACCTTTTCATTTCTTGGATCAAATCTCTTTAACTTCCTGATTCTATCTTAATTCTTAGTATTGCATGTCTAGCTTCTTATGGCTTTGAATTGTGACTCCTTCTGATATTCGTTTTGATGCTTAGTTTCTAGTATGATTTGTTCCTTACTTCTTCTTTTCTGTCAATATTTACAAAGATTTTGTCTTTTATCATTTCTAGGAATTATTTATTAGCTTGGGATTTATGTTTAGTTATGGTGCCCCTCTTAATTCTTCAATGTTTTCTTGTACAATTTCGGATTGTCTGAACTTTGATTGCTATAAGAAACGATTGGGTGAAATTCATGAGATACGTGCCATTGCATAACATTGTATCTGACAGTTCATTTGCATGTTTTAGGGTTTGGATTGATATTAGAAAGTTCATGTAAGAGTATTTATTTTCAGATTGTGATGTTGGTTCTTTTTCTGTGATAGAATTTCGCATTCAACTCTAGTTCAGTTTTGATGTTGCTCCCAAGAAGCAAAGACATAATTTTTTACAATATACATCATTTTTTACATTAGGAGGCCAAAAGAAAAACACAGAGACACTTACGCATAGACTTGCACAAACTTGCACATACTTGCATAGACTTGGAGACTTCTACATACAGACTTACAAAGAGCAAAACAAGAAGGAGAAACATTCTTGAGGGATTAAAGTTAGGTCAAGAAGATTGAGATTCAAAATTGAGGGGTTTGATTATTTTTCTTCTTCTTTAAGAATCTTGATCCACTTTTATCTATTTTTATCAAGGCTAGACATAACTATGTCTAGCTAGTCCTCTTTATTGTAGTTAGGGCCAAAACCTAATGTGAACTCCTCTGTAATTGGATTGATTTCTATTATTCTTTTATGCTAAGTTGTTTTATTTTACTTGTGTTGCATTGATTATATCTTTATTAGGGCTGATCATCCTAATAAAGTTTTGAGAGTAGGGTTTACTATAGGAATGTTGGAACTTTAATTTCTAACAATATGGGGGGTGCATGACGGGTTACCGTTGCGAGGAATGATTTGTTCCTAGCCGGGTCATGCATTGATGGTGCCCATGGTTATCATTGTGTGATGTGGATATACATGGATACCCATGGGGGCGTATGACGGGTTACCCTTGCGAGGAAGGATTTGTTCGTAGCCAGGTCATACATTGATGGTGCTCATGGTTGTAGGCTGTGTATGTACACATGGGGTGCAATGACTGGTTGGTTACCCTTGCGAGGATGAATTTGTTCCTAGCCATAGTTAGTGCATCGGTGAGCCCATATTGGTGTGTTATATATGTACATGGGGGTGCATGACGAGTTATCCTTGCGAGGAAGGATTTGTTTCTAGCTGGGTCATGCATTGATGATGCTCATACTTCGAGTAAAATAACAATTGTTACATTACTAGGGATAGGGATGTATGATTGCAGAATCCTACATCACCAAAATATAACATTTTCAATTTCTTTCAACTATTTAAGTTTAATCTATATTTTTTATATAAAAACTGTCCAATTTATGGAAAATTAACTCATTTTGCACTTTTTTCTCTTTGCGTTTAACAATTTTTTAATATTAAAAATGAGAAAAAATCATAAATATATTTAATGAAAACAATGGTTAAATATATTACTTAACTTTAATACTAATGTCAATACAAGCCATTATGATATATATTGATATATATATATATATATACACACACACAAAATCCAAGTGATTAAAGTTAACTATGGGTAAATTTAAAATTTTGACTAAATTAAATCAAAATCATATTTAAAATAATTAATTATAGTTCAGTTAAATTTACTAAGGCCTTTGAAAAAACAAGACTTGAATAATTTAATTACAAAAAATTAACAAAATAATTATATATTTTTCCAAAATCATAGAATTTTTTGGAAAAAAAGCTGCATAAATTGCACACGATCTCGTTATCTACCACTTCTATATTGATACGAGTTTCGAACATTGGTAATTTTATATTGAGTATTACTTTATATGGCCCTAGATACGATGGAAACTTTTGCGCCAGTTGCATCCCAACTCCAAACGGTGGAATACCCGGCGTATGTAGCGGCAGTTCTTGCGGATCTAGCATCGGTTGGGACAGATTAAGGTTTTTGGCAACCGGGGCAGCGACTACGAAGTCACCGTGATCCATTCCATATGCCGAAAGTGGAAGATGATCTAGAAGGACATTCCCTCTGAAGAGGAAATTTTGGTGGGAAACAGGTATGAGGTGAATGTTGGAAGCTTTTGTTTGACAGCAAGGACCGTGTCAGAGGGGTCAAGCTCAATAGAGAATGAGTTCCCTCCCTGTATCTGAAACCTAATATGCATTATTTCACTATAGTGATTAAGTGAGTGATTATGTCGTTCGGTAAACCAGCCTTTATATAGTTTATTTAAGTTAGTTCAGGTAATGAAGAGACACTAGCTAATGAAGAGACACTAACGGAGTCATGATGCTTAAGTAAAACGTTTTCAGTGGGAAATTGCAACCTTATCTAGTAAAGTGCCCAAAGCAATGATGCAACTCCAGTTTAAGTCTATTAATTATGAGCAAATTTTGTTAAGGTGTAATTTAAAGTGTCAAGAATATTACATAATCTATGTGTGGGGATAGATTAATTACATCACCAATTTACCCACTTTATGTAATGCTCTTTCTTAATTTTCATAGTAAAGATCATAATCATTATTTATTAATAATTTTAAGTCATTGTATAAGCATAGACTAATACTTTAATTCAAAGCAATAATTCGTCGTTATTATTATTATTTTCACAATTTATGTTAATATTATACTTTAAGCTCTTATTTTTTTATAACATTAACCTTATAGGAAATTCTAAGCATAAATAATGTTTCATAAATTAATTGTTGTAATAATTAATTAATTGTCTCTTTGTAAACTTTTTTGCTTTAATTTTCCAATTCAGTTTTTAATGACTTTTGTATTTTCATTATCTACAAGAAATCTTATACAACATGACCTGAATCTTTTCAGAAAAAAAATAAAAAAACATGACCTGAATCTTCATTTTTTCTTACATAATTGAAATTTTTTTGTCTAGCAACAAATAATATCATTTTCAAGTCCTACTTTTTTTTTTTTTTATCAAAGTTATGCTACCAACAAATTCAACCTCATATGCAAGTTGTATATATACCAAATTTATTTTCAATTATGACGTACATGACAGATTTATTGATTTCATTGTACACAAATTCTTTTATATTATGATTGATGCATAATTTTTCTTGCTTTTTGTATCACTTCATTTATATGATATCTACTCTATTAACAAAAAAAAAATTATTTATCATATTCTCTGAATTTAGGTTTCAAAAATTTATTTTGTTTTTTATATTACACTATCATTCATCATGACAAGGCGGAATAGAATTGCCATGGGAACAAAAATGTTAATAAATAAGAACATTTAATGAAAAAAATTACCTTAGTATCAAACATGATGACATAGAATATATGGTTATAGGTGCCATGAGAGAAATTGAAAAGAGCAATATTCATGCTTGACCCAAATAAACTTCGCAGTCATTTCCACATTTGCCTATCATAGGTTCCTCTACTTAGGTTGCTCAACTTTATGTTATAATCATACTAAACTACTTATACAAATAACTTTATATTATCATTTGAATATATATTTTTTTATCAACGACTTTCTTTACTTTATATGTCCAATCATCACAACATATTCTTTAAGTATCTACTATTCTTTAATTATTTACAATACCAAAATAATAGTTAGTCATACAAATATGTTAAATTTAACATATTTATATGTATAGATTAATTTGTAACAATATAATTAACATATAATATAAAACACTAGAATAATTTTTGCAAAATTTTTTTATTAACATTTTTAATCATTATTCACATAAATCTATATTATTTGTTAGATTTTATTATTAAACTCAAACAACACACACTCTTTATCCGTGCGTATGTACCTGTACCAAAAATTTAGGGACATGAAAGTTGCATAGATTTTTCTAGTAGTGTCACAGTCCTACTATTGTACGTATCCCACTTTTTCTCTTTTTCAGAATGATAGATACCACCACACTTAATGTTTCTGGTTCTAAACTCCTCCAGGACAGATTCCTCCATGAACAGTGGTATTTGGCCAAAGAGTGTTGGGTAGGTACACATAAAAAGACAATTCGACACTCAATTTTTCAAACAGATCACACTAAAGTGGGCAAATATTACATATCTGGATCTAACTAAATTTGGGTTTATACAAAGCTTTAAACATGGGTGAGTAACCACTGAGTAATAAGATTTTAAAACACAGTTTTCCATTGCAATTTCTATTTGAGTTATTTACTAAACATACTCTTTGAGGAGTCTTTGTAATTGCAACATTACATGATGACAATAATATTATGACTGCATCAATTATATTTGTCCATAATATTTTACAATATGAATTAAAATCATGATAAAACTATTACTAAATTGTGAAAATAATTTAAAAAACCTACATTGATGTTCTAAAAGTAGCTGAATGCATGCAAGTAATGCAACATAAACCTTTGGGTGGGGTCGATCCAATTCAGATAGCTATAGGGATGATCTAGGCCCAAAATGTTCATTTGAATGTATTTGGGCATATATCATGTGTAATCTGTCAAATGTCAATACAAAACAATTATTTTATATTTTATTATCAATTAATGTACAGTCTATCTTCATTTTTTAAATGTTTAGTTTTAAATTTTATCACAATATTTAGTCTTACATTAGTAATACATATACCTTGAGTGTGAGTTTATCATATGTGCATCATCAGGCATTTTATTTTCTGTAGCCGTGCAAGATCTGTTACAGGATGTGTGTAATTGTAACCACCGCCATGATTGGTATGAACTTGTCTATTCTTAAAGTAAAGCTTTGCTGCCTTTTGATGAGTAATTAATTGACTCAATATAATTGTTGTAGTTATAAATAATTGTACTTCATTATAAGGAGTTTCTATCTGCAATGCAATTTAAGTAACACGTTTAACCATAAAGTAAATAGTATATACTCTGAAAAATTCCGTTAAAATTGCAAGTTCTTTCCTTTGGGAAGTGGTGTCCACATGTCTTCTTCTGGTTTGTACATTTAAACTGCAATATATTTTTTTATTAATTAAAAACATTGAAATCAGTTATCAATTGTTTATTATAATTATAGTTATTGTCATTGTAATCTATTGTCTATTATTTTTTCCCCCTAAATTCCATTAATATTTATTATTATTATTTTTAATTCACAAGAAACACTTTTATAATAATTATTACAAGTCCATGAATAAATTTGAAGTACCAAACATATATAGCTAAAATAAAAAAAAAAACCAAGTCAGTCATTCATATTATCATAAAAGGTCCCCAATGATTAGAGCTCAAATCAAGTTTAACAAAGGAAAATAAAACAATTCTAAACGTAAGTTTATTTTCGTAAGGTAAAAGCCAACGCTTACTTAATTAATTGTTATATTCCACAATGTTTTAAACAATACAATAAAGAGAGTAATACAAAGAGATACTTTATAAACGGAAAATGATATCAAAAGGCCAACAAAAATACAGACCTCAATAAAATAAAGAGGAAAATCATCTATAATATATTTTCCAAGATCTATCTACATACAAACGAGACTCAATGAAACCAGGAGATTCAAAAACTGTAACGTTCTAGTCATGAGACAATGATAACCCATGTTTAGCAAGATCATCTGCCACCGAATTAGTTTCCCTTGAACACATAATTCCAACAAATTCTATCAACCATCACAGCGATATATAATCGATTGGAGACAGAAGAAAAACACTATTACAATAATGACTTTGTTGGACTTCAGCAGCGTTAATAATTTGGATAGCTTCTAGGGAATCACTCTCCACAATCAAATTTTTGTATCCCCTTGACAGAACGGTTTGCATTCCAATCTTAATGGCCCATAATTCAGCCTCTAACGCCGAACAACAATCACTCTAGGCATTGGAAAAGCCAAGAATAAATTTACCCTTCCAATCCCTCATAACTCCTCCTGCAACTCCATTATTTCCATAAACAGTGAAGGCTCCATCACACTTAATTTTAAAAAATCCTCTGGGAGGGGGTGTCCACCAAACAAATCTTATAGGTCTTGGGTTATCCTCCTATAGAAGTATTTGCATGTTAATAAAAGTGAATAAATGGTAACAAACTTATTGCACCCAAGGCCAATCCAACAAAAACTGAGGTCTAAAACAAAAATTAAGAGATTTTTTTTTTACTTTAAAGAAAAAAGTGATATGCTGAGTCTTTTAATTAGTCAATATATGTGACCTTTCTTATTTTAAAAATTAATAACAAATATTGATAGGTCTAAAACTTCAAACTTTGAGTTTTATTTATTTTACTCTTGAGTCTCTCGTGATTGCAAAACAAGAATAGGAAAGAACTTACCAAGAAAACAATCTGCATGTCAACAAAAGTTGCCTCGACATCTGAACATGAATGTAAATTCTGGCACTGGTCACCGTATTTGCAGTTAACATTCATCTAGTATTTACATGTAGTTGTTGGTGGCGGTGTCGTTCTATGCAAGAACATGCAAGGATCTCTGTTACATCTCCTAGTTTGCCAATACGCACAAGTTGATGATGTTATCCCATGGCCACCAATTTCTTGCGTCATTCTTGCAACCTTTACATACATGATTTATTTGAATGAATGATAGGAGAGAAAGAGAAACACAAATTCAGATAACAACATCATGACAAAAGGATTAACACAATAATTGATTCTGGGGGAAATAAAGTGAAAAAACTTGCGTGGAAGACATGGATTATTTATCTTTCTCTTGAAAGACAAATACACTTTAAAAGGGATCTAAATTGTTTTACAAAAGATCGAGGAATCCATATTAGTCTTAGTTGGAGTTATGGTTAGAGTAACATGAACTTAACTCTTACTTTGAATTTGATGTCGTTATGTTAGGTTCATAGAAATAGATTCCTAGAATTCGAGGACTAGGAGCCTTCCAAGCACAAAAGGTAAGAAAAGGAATATTATTTCTCGCTGTCCTCTTCTCAGCACACATGAGATACATATATAGCATGCACTGATGTTGTGATAACAGAATGCAATAAAGGGAAAATACAGAAAGGAATAACAGAATTGTAAATGATAGACAAGAATATTCCTATGTAGTGGCAGCACAGCACTTCCCCCAACCAAATTTGTTAGTCCTCTTAGATACAATCTTCTAGATGCTTAGGTGAAATGACATTTCTTTTGGATCTGGTTGTATTATCCTTTTTGTTCATAGTCCTTTTTCTATCATCCCTTACACCATCTAAAAACACCTTGTCATCAAGGTGATAGTTAACTTTCAAACAGTAAGCACCACTACTACAACAGAAGAAATGCAGGACAAGAAGGTTGTTAAATCCTGTATATGAGAAACAAATCTCTAGCACACAAGTCCATGTGGCACAAAATAGAATTGCAACTCTGAAAACAATAGTAATTGTTGTTGTGAAAAATGTCCTCCCAAGAAATGCATTTGGTAACCCCATTTGTGTAAAAATATCTTCCACTTGGAACAATAATGAGTAACCTAACCTTAGAGGCCATCTCTATTGAGTTGTGCAATAAGAATTTATCAGAGACAAGATTTTTAGACAATGGTGGGTTGCTTAGAGGGGTTCCTATTGTCAACAAGTCACCTTCTATTGGAGCACCAAATGCATTAGCTTCATCCCAAAGATTGCTACTCCTGGTCATAATAGAAGCAAGATCAAAGCGAAACCATCCATGTGCATTTCTGTTACCCAATATCTTAAGCAGTCAACGATAAATTGTCGTACAACTAAATGGTTGTAGTTGAACGTGTTCCCACATCATGAATAGTTATAGAACTCCCCCTTCGGTGCTAACATGTAATAGATACTGTTATCAACACCTTTGAAAGAAATAATGGGACCATTCTAATTCCCTTCAATTGTATGATTGAAAACAACACCCATGATGACCTCTATTCCTCGTTTGTGCGCCTCTTTGATCAGGAATTTAATTTCATTAATCCCATCATGGCCATAGTGTCGTATGCCAGCATGTGAGTATTTGATCATTGGGGAGAAGTAATTGATGATTGAATACCCCAAAAAATTGACCAAGTAGGATCTTTGTACAAAATTGTAATCGAAATATTACAGCTCATTGAATTCATGACATGGCATTAATTGTAGACAATTTACTCCAAGTTCCTTTAAGTGGTCAAGCTTCTCCACCACACCAAGATATGTACCAGGGAACTTGGTATTGCTTGACTCATGCTTTGTGAACCCACACACATGCATTTCATATATAACAAGATACTTTTGAGGATATTTAAGAGGCAAATCTCCTTTCAGGAAAACATGCCAGACAGCTTCAGTCCTCCTATACAACTTCCTTTTTGGATATGCAAAATCATGAAATGCAGGATAATGTTGATGCATTTCATGTGGGTTTGTTTGGGCATGTGCCACATTTTTGCTCCTTATAACACCAGAACAGAACCTCTTAAAGTTGTGCACAGATGTCGCATCTGCTATGCAACTTATATCATCAAATAGTTGGCATGCATCATTTACCTAACCATCAAATAAGATGAAGTAGACATCCAATTGCTTGAGGGACCAAAACATAAGAATGAGGAGTTTTATCATTGCAAAACAATTGAATGTCAATGTGGCTTTGTCGAAATGGTTCCATCTTGATATAGTGGGCTTTGAGCTTTTGGGTGGAAGGGCAAAGATAAGTTAATTTCTAAGATGATGATTCTAAAATTGGTTGTGAGGCACTAGGGATAACAATAGGAAAAAAATTCATTTCCAAATCTGTGTGAGGCACGCAGTATAGATCAAAATCAAAGTTGGTGCTCCCAAAATCAACCGTATAGTATAGAGCTGGATATATATGAGAGGAAGGTGGGTTTGCAGAAGAAAAAGATTTCACCTTCAGAGCAATTGCTGATATCAGCTTCTTCTCTGTTGGTTGTTGCATCATTATTGTAGAAGCCATTGGTGACCATCGATATGTGTCTGTTGGTGGCTGTAGATGTGGTTCGAGTTCTGGTTAGTGTCAAAAAGATGAAGCGCCTGGAGTGGGAGAATGTTGACTTGTTTCGAGATGGGCCATTTTCTGAAGAAGTTTGTCAATTTTGGTGGTCATGGTGTTTTGAGTGGCCGTGAGGGTGAGTTGATTGGAGATGAGTTTTGCTATGGCCTCTTCGATGCAGTCCATATTGGACTTGGAACAAGTAGACTCAACCATGAAGCTCAATGAAAGCACCAAGATGTTAGGTTCACAGAACTAAATTCCTAGAATTCGAGGACTATGAGCCTCCCAAGCACAAAAGGTAAGAAAAAGAATATTATTTCTTGTTTCCCTCTTCTCAGCACACATGAGATACATGTATAGCATGCACTGATGTTGTGATAAAAAAATGCAATAAAGGAAAAATAACAGAAAGGAATAACAAAATTGTAAACGGCAAACAAGAATATTCCTATGTAATGCTAGCACAACACTTCCCCCGTAACGATCCGCCTCGTCGCTACGATATCACTAACTCTAATAGTGTGAATTTCAAATTTTAATGAAAACTCCATTAATTTGATTATGAAAATGATAGTAAAATTTTCACGATAATACAATTATCATACAATGGAACAAATACATAAATGGATACATATGGATGTACATTTAAAACATTACATATCATTCACATGTCAGAACATAATCTAGTTGTATTTACAAATATTTATGTTTGGAATTGCATGACCAACAAAAAGAATCAAGGGACTAACTATGAATTGACAAAATACAACTCTTTCCAAAAGAAATTCCAATGTCATCACATCGGCATGGCGGCTCCAACAAAAAGAAGATTTCCCTCAAAGATCACCTACTGCTGCTCATCTGCTCACACGAACGAGGGTTCGCGATCATCACAGGTACCAACCACACGGTACAACAAATGCAAGGGTGAGTTTATTATATACAACCAACAATTATCAGATAACCACAATTGGAAAGGAAACAACAATAACAACCACAATTGTTACCAGAATTCCATCAGTCCAATACACAATCAACAAACCAATCATCCAATCCATTTCACAAATCAAACAATCATAAGTGGAATGATGCATGCTCCTGATTTCACTCTCACCATGCAATGTGGTACCATATCCAGGGAAATAGCCTCTCACAGGAAAATGATTCATCACCTATCAGGGTCGCCCTGTCATGCACAGGCCATTCCCCCTCATGGCGATCAACCAGTGACGCACGAGAATTCCTAACTTGACGGCCCCTTAGTACCTGTGTTTTTAGCCCACAGAAACTCACAGGTACGCGCATGCCTCATTCTATTTCCATCAATGCAACATGAAGTATGAAACATGGACACCATCAATGCATGACCATGGCCAGGAACAAATCCTTCCCTGCAAGGATGACCAGTCATGCACCCCCATGTACATACATAGCACACCAATGTGGGCTCACCAATGCACTGATCATGGCTAGGAACAAATCCTTTCCCGCAAGGATAACCAATCGATCACTGTACCCAACATGTACATACACAACATACAACCATGGACACCATCAATGCATGACCTGGCTAGGAACAAATCCTTCCTCGTAAGGATAAACAGTCATGTACCCCATGGGTATCCATGTATATCCACATCATACAATGACAACCATGTGCACCATCGATGCATGACCTGGCTAGGAACAAATCATTTTCCGCAAGGATAACCAGTCATGCACCCCATGGGTGTCCATGTATATTCACATCATACAATGATATTGTTCACATCAACATTATCTCTCATCAATGTCATTATCAACATCCACATCACATCATCTCAATATCATCATCATACATATCAAAGTCATCTCATTTCAAAATCATCAACGACATCAACATTATTTCATTTGAACATCATCAATCACATCATGATTATCTCATTTAAAAATCACCAACCACATCAATAACATCTCAATTTCAATATCATCAACATCATTTTATTTCAATATCATCAACATCATTTTATTTCAATATCATCATCATAAACATCAATATTCAACTCATTCATTCACAATGCATATTACCATGAGACTGATATTTTAGGAAAATTCTAAATTAAAGAGGATGACTACAATATAAAAACACACTCTTATGCCCAATTAAAAATTTGATAAAGAATTAAATAGAAGAACACATAAAATTTTGGGCAGAGTCTCCTCTGTAATTAAGACTTTTCCCAAAAATGCAATCATTACAACATCATTCACAGTTTTATCCATCAACAAGTAAATTCATCACATCCTATTAGTTAAAAACACAATTTTTCTTGAAAACGAGCACACAATAGGAACCAACATGGATCAATAATAATTATATTGCATCACATTAGTTTAAAACATAATTTTTCGTAAAAATCAGCACACAACAGGGACAGACAGATATCCTCATAGTTGGACTCCCTGACCCCCAACTATGGTACCAAAACTATAACTAAATAATAAACCCCCTTACCTACCTATCTCCCTTTGAAAGCTCCTAATAGCATCATTTTGGGATCTCTCAAGTTCATGTGCTTTGGCCCAAACGCAGAGCTCTATATACCAAATTGAAGATAATTTAGTATAGATTTCAAAGATAAGATAAATGTTAACAATTGAAGTCAAATACCTACTTAAATCAAAAAGGGGCTAAATGATGTTTTGGGAGTTCACATCAAAAGACATCATTTTGAAGTTTCAATCTCATCAATGTGATCAGGGTTCAAAAAGGATCACGGAAATGACATCAATTTCATAAAAAGGAGACTTTTACAACATCTCATTTTCAAAGAATTTTCAAAGGAAGTATAGGAACACCTAATAACGGTACCCAAGTCACAAGAGATATCAAGAGAGACTTCAAACTAGCTAAGAGAAGACAAGAAAATCATGGTTACCTCAAAGAAACCAAGAAAGGAGGATTGAAGTCTTTGTTCTCTATCGAGTTCTCGAGTTGAGTTTTGAAGATTCCGCTCCTATTAAAGTGTTCCTCTTCTTGCGGTGGTCCAACGGTAAGAAACGATGGCTCGTGGTGGTCACCGGTGGCCGTGGGTGGTGGAGGAAAAGGGGGAGGGGGTTGGGTGTTGTTTGGGGGAAGAAGAAGCATGAAAAATCGAGATTTCACACTACTGCATGCTTTCAAAACCGACTTGACTCACCCAGGTGAGCCAAAATGCCTGCCAAAATTTGCCTGGACGAGTTGACCCAATTTTAAAATTTATGCTTCTGTTAAAATTTATCATCGCACTCTTCAGATATTATTTTGTCAATCCCAATGGTGAAAAGTTACATATGTGGGTTAGAAGTCTATCTTTAAAATTTGAAGGAGATCCAATGGTTAACAAATGCACAATGAGGATTTTACTAAAATAGATTTTTGGGTCAAACTCGAAATTGCTCAATTACAACACGACTCAAATAAATTGGGGTCATCACAGGTGTCAACCACCGACACAAAATAGGGTAAGTTTATGACAAACATAGTTTGAATAAAAGCATATATAAAAGAACATATACCTAGATAGTTATAATAGTATTTATAAAATAATATGCACACATGATTCTCCCACAGATTAAATCACACCATCTACACAGCACATAGTTCAAATCATAACATGTTCATCAAGTAATGCATGCTCATCTTCTTTATATGATGCATAACTGAGATCTCAGATTCTCATTAAATGGTACCATAGTCAAGATAGCCCCACTCTCTCTCTGTGGCACAGAACTTATCCATCCAGTCAGGGTAGCCCAGTGGCGCATAGGAATGTCACCTCCACCTATGTGATCATCTTGGTGGTGTGGTCCTCACTGTCTCAACTACCCCCCAGTTCATAACTCCTTTGAACGCGTGGACTCAGTTCAGCTATCTGACAAACAACTCCACGGACTAGCCCCCGCCAGGCATATGCATATGAAAATGCATGAATGATTCACTTTTATCACATATTTAATCATTATTCTTCTTCTCATATCACATACACCTCAAAGCTCAACATCTTTGACAACTCATGGCATATGCTTTTTAAACAATACGTAAAGCTTCTTTCAACCATCACATAAAGCTTTACACAACATCTAAGCATACAGCCATAGTTCAACTTCATAAATTCTTCACAGATAAGTCATAGTCATACAACCATAGTTTTCTTCATACAGTTCTCAGAACAAGTCATAATTCATCAACTCTCAAATATTTCATTTCTTAAAACATTTTTATCTCTTGAAGAAAATTTATCCAACACATGGTGGCTTCCATAGAAAACACTCAGCAACACATGAAATCATACATATCTTTTGCTAAAGCATTCAACCATGCAAATATAACTCAAATCTAATAATAAAGATTCAAACCAATAACTCTTAAACATTTTATTCATTGTAACAAATTATCAAACACATGGTGTACAAGCTTGAATTCATAGAATACTTTAAAGAAAACCACTTAAACATTAATCTTTATACAGTTCAACATAATTCTAAGAATAAATAAACATGTTCAAGGGTTTGGAAAACACTTTTATCAAAACTTATAAACTTTAGTAAAACATAAAATACTTTTAACTTT
>PYAF01002419.1:33843-71233 GCA_007407185.1 Glycine tomentella | reverse complement strand
TTATGTGAATTGCTAGCTTTGAATGTAAAAATCTCTTCTAAAGTTATGATAGCTTACTTTCAACTTGGACCAATGGGGAATTTCCAAGCTCCTTAACTTTCCATGTGGCCCATCTTGAAGTTTCTTAAAGCTTTCTCCATTGATCTTGCATCATACGGTTAAGGCTTTATCCAATTTTCCTTTATTACCTATAATAGCTGGATTTTAATTTCTTATTGGTCCATTTTGCCTTGAATGATTAAAATTACTAAACCAAATCATTTAGAACACTTATTCTTCCCATAATTAAGAGAAAATTCTGTAGATTATGTCCATACTTTTCTTATAATTTTCTGATACCTGAGTTAGTCTATATTAAGCTCTTTTCAAACTATTTTCCAAAATTCCTAGAAATTACTGTTTATGGTTCTCTTCCACCAACCATGTTGATAATTTGTTGTCTAAAAGTATTTTATCCAATACTCAGGTTCCCCACAAATTTCTAAAATCATCTGGTCATTTTTTACCTAAAAGGGCATTTTGGTAATTTCACCTCACCTTAGGGGTATAATCGTCATTTCTAAAAAAGTATTCAGGATATCTCTGTAAGTATCACCCTAAGGGTATTCTGATCATTTTTCAAACATCCAAGAGTATTTATAAAATTTCATCCTTAAAATATCTTGCTAAAGTACCTAAGGGCAATTTGGTCATTTTTGGAATGTCCAGGGGTATTTTCATCATTTCTCCCAAATCTTTTGTGTTGCCTCTTAATTAATATTTTACCCAAAAGATTTGAACATAGACTATCAATTGACTGTAGTTTTAAAATTTTGGAGTGTTACACACCAAGCAATTGCGCATGGATAATTCACATAATATTTCAATAATCTAAACTAATCAGTTAGTCAAATAACACCAAAAATACATCAAACATCTATTTTTGGTTATCGAAATTTCAGGGTGTTACATTCCCCAAGAGAATTCATTAGTCCTCTTAGATATAATCTTCTATATGCTTAAGTGAAATGACCTTTTTTTTGGGTGTGCCTGTATTATCCTTTTGGTCCATAATCTCTTTCCTATCACCTTCACACAAGAAAAATGCTACTAACATATAAATAAGCATAATTAAATAGATTTCGTACAACTACTCTTTCGTCACATATATGGACCCCTCCCAATACAATTTGTTTTATTTTCTTTTTTCATAATACAATATGTTAATTTTATAATAATATATTAAAGTTATATAAAAAATTATTTCTACATAGTTAATTAACAATAACGATAATAAATATAAAATTTTAAATTATGAGAGAATATATGTGGGTGTGGCTCTTAAAAAATAATGTGTATGTATGGAGACAATAATTATAGTGTTATTGACTTTTATTTATTGTATTTTAAATTATAGGGACAGCTTGTATTCACATACATTATATTATGACAAGTTAATAAAAAGCTTGTGGAGGTAACTGTCCCCGCGCACTCTATAGCTTGGATCTATCCCTTATTGATAGTATTCAGTTTTATAATAATAGTGTGTAAACTAAAAACTCTAAAAAAATTCCTGTATATCGAAAAGAAACTCAATTTTTTTAAAGTGAAATTAAAAATTAAAAATATATAATCATAAATAGGAAATACATTAAAAATACTAAAATAATATATAGCGCCGTTATTTAAGATCGAGTTGACAATCGACAATTCCTAAGGATATATTGAAGCCTTCGGCAGACAACTGAGGCAAACCAGGTTTTTTTCCCATCTACCCCACTTTGGGTGCCAAAATTTCCCATCTACACCACTTTTGATTTTATTACCCAATCTACACCAGTTTTTTATTGGTGTGAGAAGTTGGGAAGTGGCAACCTGACTTCTCAACAACAATTTGCTTTTCTTTTTAAGATTAAATTATTAAAAAAATTATATATGTTTTTTTAAATTGTTGACTGTGGGATGTCGGACTTCCATACAGTTTTAATTTTTTTTTAAATTATAATTTTTTAAAAGAATATTTGTAATTTTTTTGAAAAAAATAAATGTTTTATTGGTTTAATAATTATTAGTTGTATTAAATTTAATAAATATTTATGTTAAAATTAAAAAAGACAACGTGATTAAAAAATAAAATGGATATATAATTATCATATCTTAGTTATATTTTACGATGAAATTAAAATATTTAAACAATAAAAAAATTAATAATTAATAAACGAAACATACAAATAACATCATAAATAAAATACATAAAAAATAATATTTTACGAAGAAAAAATTATGAAGGTATGTTAAGACAATTTGTTCTATTATGTCCTTATTGTCGACAGATTCCACATTTTTTCTGGTATGTCGTTTAATTTCTTCGTCCATTTAAGTGGGAATGGGATTTGAAACCGGACGACCCTTTGCACTTCTCCTTTTGGTTGGATTAGGACCCCATTGATCTCCTTCATATTCTTGCCACATTGATTCGTGTGGCAGTAAACCAAATGAGTTGTCGTAGATGTGCAATATATTCTGCAAAGTAAATAGCGGTGACACATAGTTCATGTGATCGACATTGACAGATTTACAGGCAGCTATGACGTGAGAACACGGTAAGTGTTTAGCCTGATATTCACCACAATCACAATTTTGGGATTGTAACATGACCCTAAACCTTTCAGGTGGTCTAGGTGTTTCAAGTGGGGCTTGGGTCTCTGTCACAAGAAATGTGTAATTGTGTCTGTCGAATTCATTAACAATGTGCGTATTTGATTCCAGTTGATTGCTATTCATTGCCTCAGAGACGACTTCAGAATATTGTAAGCCGGAGTTGATAATTTCTTGGGTTTGTCGGCCTCTAATTGTAAAAAGCTTTGCGGTCTTGAAATACGTCTCCTCGACCAACGATGACACCGACAAATATCTGGTGCTTTTGAACATGGAATTAATCGACTCAGACAAATTTGTGGTCATATGTCCACAACGTTTTCCCTCATCGAAGCATTGTACCCAATCTTTTTTTTTAGCCGATCAAGCCATTCAGCTGCACTTGATTTGTTAGCACGGATATCCCCAAGATGCCGCCAGTGCATTTTCTCCGTGTATGCGTACTCTGTAAATATTAAATAAATTTAATACGTAACGAACTTTTAAATTAAATATATTTTAGAGAAAAAAATATTAAATATTCTCACCAGCTCACATAAGTGATTTCTTCATATGTTTGCAGTTGGGGTTACCGCGAAGGAAATTTTGTGCAATGTGGCGTATACAGAAGAAATGAGATGTGTCCCTAACCCATAAGTTAGTTGCGTTGTTGTAAGCACTTATAATCGCAGCGTGCCTATCTGAAATGAGAGAAATGTTACTTTGCAGAGTAACATGCCTTCTCAAATTCTTTAGAAAGAATCCCCACGCTGAAATTGTCTCCCCTTCTACAATGGCGTAAGCAATCGGGAAGATATGGTTAGCATTGTCTTGTGCTGTAGCTATCAATAATGTGCCTGCATACTTCCCGTAAAGCCACGTACCATCTACTTGTATGATGGGTTTGCAATGTGCAAACCCATTAATGCACAGACCAAAAGACCAAAAGACACGTTTAAACATTTTTTTTCCAGGTATCATTTCTCCCTCTTGAAACACAGATTCTGTTTGAGCAGCGACAACAGTCCCAGGAATATAAGATTGCAGAGCTCCCAAAATTTTTGGCAGATTTGCATATGATTGTTCCCAGTTTCCATGAATCATCTCCAACTCTGTTTGCTTTGCTAACCATGTCTTTTTGTATGATGGAGTATAATTCATAAACGTTTTGATCTCTGCAATCAACATTTTGATGGAGACTGTTGGGTCCATTTTGACGATGGGTTGGATGATTTGCGCTATCACGTGCTTGTTGAATTGCCTATGATACTGTGTGAGCATTGGCGCGACACAAGTGTGCTGACCTCTGACACTTTTGATAATCCATTTGTTACGCTTATTTGAATTGCATGTGCCTAAGCTCCACGTGCAACCATTCTTATGTGATTTATACACGAGATTTAGCCTTTTCTGGTCATAATATATTGTTTTGCAGTCAAAATGATTTCTAATGTTGTATTCTTTGACTGCTCGAATACATTGTGCTTTGTCATCGAAAGCCATGCCAACCTTGAGTGCACCAGTTGGTGGTTGTACACGGTCTTGTTGTTGAACAAAATGGTGGTGATCATTGTATTATGGTAGGTGGTCGAAGTTCAACTCCACTGGACACCTTGGTTGGTGATATTGCAATGGAGGTGATGTTGGTACGGCAAAATACTCGTCATCGCTTTCATCGTTGTTGTGACGAAACAACTCTTGATCTTCATGCTCACTAAAATCATCTATGTTTTCTTCGTGATATCATATGATGGGATCTTCATTAGTGATGGGATATTCAGTTGGGTTTGATGTTTGTGTTTGTGGTTGTTGTGATGGGGTTGATGTTGTAAAATTTTGTGATGGATGATAGTATTCTTGGTGAAAGGAGGTTTGTTGGGCATCAGGAAAAGAATCATTTTGGGATAGTAGTTGTATGTATGAAGTATAAACGTCAAAGGGGTCTTGTGTTTCAAGGTTTGTGTATGAAGACACTGGATCATTGAGGTTCAGATTATTGTATGGTAATGGTTGTGGAGACGATGGTTGTCGGGATGATAGTTCTGGTTGTGGAGACGGTGGTTGTGGTTCAGGAATGAGGTCAATAACAACATACAATTCGGCAGAGGCCAATTGTGGATTTTGGACAAGTGTTTCCACCACTCCTCTAAGATCGTCATTATCGTGTAATTGTGCTGAAACAAAAGTTGTCTAAGTAAGATACAATGAAGTAGGGACACGATATAACAACTGAACAACTGTTTCAGTTGCTTGAGAAGGGAGACGTTGGTTAATTTTCCGAAGAAGTTGTGTCAACGTAATAGACCTACTCACGTATAGAAATATTGGTTTCGCACATGAGTACATTGATCTGTGAACCGGGTCGTCTAATATCTGACCATGGTGATAAATGACAAGCGATATTTCTTTACGTGGAGCCATGGGTGGTATATGGGTATGTGATTGAGAAGGCTCTGAGAGTTAGGAATAGAGGTTTGTATGGTGAGTATGTTGTTGTGTGTGATATGTTGTGAAATGGTGGAATTATATATAGGGAAAAAAATTTAGGTGGGAGAGTTTAGGTGGGAGGGTTAGGTAGGAACGTTTAGGTGGGAATGTTTAAGTTGGAGGGTTAGGTAGGAATGTTTAGGTTGGAAGGTTAGGTAGGAGAGTTAGGTGGGAGGGTTAGGTATGAGAGTTAGGTGGGATCGCATTGTTCTGCATCGATCATGGAGCCCACGCGGATTACTGACATCCGCATTGATGTGATTGCCAGTTCATGTGAGTGAACAGTGTGCAACATTAAACATAGACCACATGCAATAGGTTGTCCAGAGCGTGATGGACCATGGACCACACTGTTCCGCATCTATCACGGTGCCCACGCGGATTACTGACATCTGCATTGATATGGTTGCCAGTGCATGTGAGTGAACACTGTGCAGCATTAAACATAGACCACAGGCAACAGGCTGTCCGTAGCGCGATGGACCATGGACCATGGACCACACTGTTCCGCATCGATCACGGTGCCCATGCGGATTACTGACATCCGCATTGATGTAGTTACCAGTGCATGTGAGTGAACATTGTGCAGCATTAAACATAGACCACAGGCAACAGGATGTCCGTAGCGTGATGGACCATGGACCACACTGTTTCGCATCGATCACGGTGCCTATGCGGATTACTGACATCTGCATTGATGTGGTTGCTAGTGCATGTGAGTGAACAGTGTGATGTTGCACGCATAGACCATAGGCAACAGGCTGTCCGTAGCGTGATGGACCCTGGACTGCACTGTTCTACATCGATCGCAGAGCCCACGCGGATTACTGACATCCGCATTGATGCGGTTGCTAGTGCATGTGAGTGAACAGTGTGATGCTGCATAGATCACAGTACCAATATAGTAGTGAACAATGCATTTAGGATCATATTAATAAAGTTATTTGAAAATAACAACAGAAAGGCATGAACAACGACAAATACATTTGAAAGACTAACAAATAGATAAAAGCAATACAAAAACAAAATACGTTAAATTATTCATTCTAATTTCAAGGAATTGTCCAGCTTCCGCTCTATCTCCCCCCAGCTTAGGTCATTAACTTGAGAAGGTGATGGCGAGTTTTGAACTTCAACTCTAAGTTCCATACATATTACACTCGTCATTTTTGCAAAAGTATCGAACATGCACAAAAACTTTCTTCGTCAACAATTTGAATTACCAAATACTCAACACATCCATGGAATTAGTATAGAGGACAACGATACCAAAGTGCAGTAACTACAGGCGTAACACCATAATCTGTAATTGATGACTGTTTACTGTTGATTATGTCTGGCAGGGTCATTGTTGAATTCAGCAGTATCGATTTTGTCTTATCACTTCTAAAAACTGCATTTTCACTAGAACTGCGGATCACCTCACCATTGATATAAACATACGCACAAATTGGCTGTACATTCATTTTGCTTGCTCTCTCTATTTTCGCACAATGTTATTTGATGCAATTATGCAAAAGTTGTGCTGCTATGATGCCTATATATATATAGTATCAATCACAGAGACATGGACCACGTGATTTGGAATCTCGATGCATGACAGTTGGACTTTCGTCTTAACGTGCATTAGAATCTCGAGGCCTTACCATGAACCAAAGTGAAAACGTGTGTTTGGATCCCGAGACAAATTATATTATAAATTGATGGGAGGTTCATGTCAACTACACATTTTCATCACCCAACTCCAAATTTTATATCATTTGTTATTGTTTTACAATTAAACCTTGTTGTCATGGCTCATATACCTCTATTGCGCCATCAACACGTTCACCGTTCACGTACCACAAATAATGACTTAATCAGTTTGTATTACCATACAATACCTAAACTAGAACCACAAATTATACCATTATTATCATCTATCGGGTTCCAACATATTGCCCAAATCAAACAGTGCAGAATTGATCCTACATTGGTTACTGCATTAGTTGAACGATGGAGGCATGAAACACACACCTTTCACATGCCATGGGGTGAGTGCACAATCACACTCGAAGATGTTGCACTGCATCTGGGCATTAGGGTCGATGGTCGTGTTGTGACAGGACCTAGCTTCTTAAATTGGAATGATTTATGCGATGAGTTATTAGGAGAAGTCCCTCCGGATAATGTACGTAACGGAGTCGCAGTGAAACTGACATGGTTGCTTAGCATCTTGCGCGCACCATTACCTGAAGAACCAACAATACACCAACTACAATGCAGGTGTAGAGGTTACATAATGTACATCATTGGTGGTGCTCTAATACCTGATAAATCTGGAAATAGAGTTCATCTAATGTATTTGAACCTATTACATGATTTCAACAACATAAAGAGATATAGTTGGGGTTCTACTTGTTTAGCAAACATGTGTAGAGAACTGTGTCGGGCATCATCGGAGGTTGGTAGAGTTATGAGTGGTTGTACCTTACTATTGCAGTCATGGGCTTGGTACCAAATGTCTTTTATTGCACCAAGAGTCCTATGGCCCGAAACAACATATCCATTCTCTAAAAGGTTATTACAAATAATGATCAAATTTTTTCATTTGAATGAAGCACATTACAATATTTTATTGAATAATTGCTAACTTTTGTTTTTAAATTTCAGATGGAGTGGTGGTAGATTACAACATACGGGTACACCTCATGGTGACTTGGTCGGGTATAGATCTCGTATAGATCATATGGAAAGCCATCAAGTATATTACTATCATCAACCGCACTATCTGTATGCACATATTACATTTTAGTAATGTTGCATTGTTTACATATATTCCAGTTTTGTTAGGTCCCTTATAGAGGATTTGAAGAGCACCTACCAAGACATGCATACAGAGACATGGACATTTGGTCTGCATGCACTGCAATTATTTGCTTTTCCATCATGGAATGGCATCAAACAAACCGGGTCAAGCTACAATTTGATTTACTTCAAGATATCCCTGTTGATCCCATGAATCTAGATCAACTTCACTAGATTGACATGCAAGGTAATCATTACAGTGACTAGATGGAATATCATGCGGGGTGGATTAATTTTTGGAAAAACAAATGCAATGATGTTTTAATTGAACAATTGGTTGAAGGGTCATTGGCACATACACCGGAGTATTTGGAATGGTATATGCAAAACACTATTATGTTCTTATCGATTGCACAACAACTAAATGATCCACGCACAACAATTATCCACAATGCTGCAAGGACAACCTTTGGAGAAGCACAATTTCCAGATCCACCACCTCAATCAATGTTTTCTACCCCATCACCTGTTCAACAACCTTTCGGCTAGACTCGCAAGTCAGTAAATGCAACTAGCCATGAATGGATGACAAATTTATTTGGTGTCAATTTAAATACACCAAGTTTTGCGGCATCATATATAGCTTCTTTGCAATAATTCAATGCACCTTATTTGTTTGGAGAGCAAGAACAAACTTCTTCAGCTGTAGCAACCCAAAATGAAAACCCTGAGACAAAACAACAACAACATCATGACGGAGAACCAGTGATACATGACAGAAGAAATCCGCGACGTAATCGACGTCCTCCGCTTTGTGGGACTGGTCATCGTCTTGGACATTAAAGTATCAATTGTTGTGGTAATGTGATCAACTTTGTGTAACAACAGTTAAAATAATATTTAAGTGGTCATGTTAGACAATTTTAAATAAATGTCTTCAATACATTAAAAAAATGTCTTCAATTTTTTTTCATAGTTTACACGTCAAAGAATAAAAAAGAATATATCATCTAACAGTTTCATCAATAACGCTCTCAAAAAAATTGTCAAAAAATAAAAAAAAACATGTTTTCGACCCTTAAAACAATGTTTAAGTGGTCATGTTAGGCAATTTTAAATAAATTTCTCCAATACATTAAAAAGATGTCTTCAAATTTTTTTTTTCATATTTTTCATGTTAAAGAATCCAAAAAAATATATCGTCTAAAAGTTTCATCAACAACGCCCTCAAAAAAATTGCCAAAAAAAACATGTTTTTGACCCTTAAAACAATGTTTAAGTGGTCATGTTAGCCATTTTTAAAAAAAATTTCTACAACACATTAAAAAAATGTCTTCCAAGTTTTTTTCATAGGTTTCACATCAAAGAATCCAAAACAAAATATATCGTCTAACAGTTTCATCAACAATGCCCTAAAAAAGATTGCCAAAAAACAAAAAAGCATGTTTTCGACCCTTAAAACAATGTTTAAGTGGTCATGTTAGGAAATTTTAAATAAATTTTCCCAATACATTAAAAAAATGTCTTCAAATTTTTTTTCAAAGTTTTCAAGTCAAAGAATCCAAAAAAAATTATATCGTCTAACAGTTTCATCAACAACGCCCTCAAAAAAATTGTCAAAAAACAAAAAAACATGTTTTCGACCCTTAAAACAATGTTTAAGTGGTCATGTTAGCCATTTTTAAAAAAATTTCTACAACACATTAAAAAAAATGTCTTCCAAGTTTTTTTCATAGTTTTCACATCAAATAATCCAAAACAAAATATATTGTCTAACAGTTTCATCAACAATGCCCTAAAAAAGATTGCCAAAAACAAAAAAAAACATGTTTTCGACCCTTAAAACAATGTTTAAGTGGTCATGTTAGGAAATTTTAAATAAATTTTTCCAATACATTAAAAAAATGTCTTCAAATTTTTTTTCATAGTTTTCAAGTCAAAGAATCCAAAAAAAATACATCATCTAACAGTTTCATCAACAACGCCCTCAAAAAAATTGTCAAAAAACAAAAAAACATGTTTTCGACCCTTAAAACAATGTTTAAGTGGTCATGTTAGCCATTTTTTAAAAAATTTCTACAACACATTAAAAAAATGTCTTCCAAGTTTTTTTCATATTTTTCATGTCAAAGAATAAAAAAGAAATATCGTCTAACAGTTTCATCAACAACACCCTCAAAAAGATTGCCAAAAAATAAAAAAAAAACATGTTTTCGACGCTTAAAACAATGTTTAAGTGGTCATGTTAGGCAATTTTAAATAAATTTCCCCAATACATTAAAAAAATATCTTCAATTTTTTTAAAGTTGTCACGTCAAAGAATCTAAAAAAAAATATATCGTGTAACAGTTTCATCAACAACGCCCTCAGAAAATTGCCCAAAAAACAAAAAAAACATGTTTTCAACCCTTAAAACAATGTTTAAGTGGTCATGTTAGCCATTTTTTTAAAAAAATTCTACAAGACATTAAAAAAATGTCTTCCAAGTTTTTTTCATAGTTTTCACGTCAAACAACCAAAAAATAAAATATATCGTTTAACAGTTTCATCATCAATGCCCTCAAAAAATGACCAAAAAACCAAAAAAATATTTTCGACCTTTAAAACAATGTTTAAGTGGTCATGTTAGGCATTATATCAATAAAAGTAAAAGTTGGAATAATAACATGTCTCAATCAACATTGGATACCTGACAAACCTATTCCAAATAATGGACAACTGTCAATATAGACAACTGCCAATTTAAATTCAGTGTATCACATCAATAATGGACTGGTACACTACGTACAAGACTAAAATCACAATCTAAAATGATAACACTATGCACTATATCTATAAAAGCAAAAGTTGGAATAATGACATATCTTAATCAACATTGGGTACCTGACAAACCTATTCCAAATAATGAACAATTGCCAATTTAAATTCAATGTATGGCATGAATAATGGACTGGTACACTACGTATAAGGCTAAAATCAAAGTCTAAAATGACACTACTATGCACTATATCGATAAAATCAAAAGTTGGAATAATGACATGTCACAATTAACATTGGATACCAGACAAACCTCTACCTAAATACACAATTCTAACCTTATCATAATTCGATAACATCAACGTTATAATTATTCAGTTGTCTATAAATAAACAAAACTCTCTCAATACAGTCACACACTTCGACATAATATATCCTCATAAACAAAATTTAATCTTCATATTATGGCATTTTTGGGAGAAACTAGCACTCAAACCATTGCTAACTCGATATTAGCATTCATTTTTCTAAATGGATCAATCATACATAACAAAATTGGTGTTTATTTTCAATGTCCTACTCCAATACCAATGCGAGTTTCTACTGAGTGTTCTTTCCAAACACTAAAGAGTAGAATGCACAACACCCTTTAGCTAACCAATGACCAATCTGTGCATGAAATCTACTATCGACAATCATTCATCGATGCAGGTCAGCAATATTTTTTTTCATTCTCTGCAACAGAAAAATGATGATGATGTTTGCACAATGTTAATGTGCCATGAAAAACACACGTGTGTTGGTCCTATAGAATTATTATGTATCATCAACAGAACACCCGATGATATACTCAATCTACTTCGATCCACCATCACTCCTACTCATGATGCAATGTTGTATTACAACGGCAAATGGAAGATACCACGACAAGACAATTTTTTGGGTTACTCCTTTACTGGAACAAATCCAATAAGAATTCAAATTCCTTCCCGATGCAACATCGAAACACTCAAGGATATAATCAAGGAAGTTGCTCCCCTAGGGGTTCCCCCTTATGGAATTCACGAATCACAGGTGGTCAGACAATTGTTCTTCCGACAACCAGGCCATTCAAAATATTCAGAAAAATTAATCGAATATGAAATAATACAACTGAAAAACGATGAAAACGTATTAAAGGTGTTAGCAGAATCCAATTACTGGAAGAGTTTCTGTCCAATAGAAATTTTAGCTATTTCTAACAAACCAATAATCCAACTACTGAAAGAAGACATGTTCACTGCACAACATCTGTCAAATTATGATTAGTTTCCTCATTTTCATGTTTCAATTGTCATTGTTAATTAGTACGTTTTGTTATTTTCATTTTTTTAAGTTATTTTTGTTGTGTTTGTCTCTCTAATTGCTATTGTTTGTATGTTTCATCATTGTATTAGGTTTTCACGATTATGTTTATCTATGTAATTGTTAATTTTTTTGTTGTTTAAATATTATAATTTCAGCGTCTAATATAACTAATTTATGATAATTATATATCCACTTTATTTTTAATTAACTTATTTTTTAATCATGTTATCTTTTTTTTAACTTTAACTTAAATATTTATTAAATTTAATACAACTAATAATTATTAAACTAATAAAATATTTTTTTATTTTTTCAAAAAAACTACAAATATTCTTTTAAAAAATTTTAGTTTAAAAAAATTAAAACTATACGGAAGTCGGGTTGTCAATTCCCAACTTCCTACAGCCAACAATTTAAAAAAATATAATTTTTTTAATAATTTAATCTTAAAAAAAAAAGCAACTTGCTGTTGAGAAGTCGGGTTGCCACTTCCCAACTTCTCACAGCAATAAAAAATTGGTGTAGATTGGATAATAAAATCAAAAGTGGTGTAGATGGGGAATTTTTGCACTCAAAGTGGGCTAGATGGGGAAAAAAAACAGGCAAACCACGTGAAATTATGGAATTTCTGCTACGTAGCATAGCAGTAGTAATTAACTAGTTTTTTTTATTTATTTATAAAATTAGTAATTATATATAATATAATTAACCAGTAGTAAGAAGTTGTTTTGTGAGATTTATATTAATATAAAATAAAAAATTCTATTAGAAAAATTAAATAAATAATGCTGTACATTCATACTGCATGGTCACTAATTTTTATATTAACTTGGCAAAAGTGATGCATATTTTTAGCTAAATTTCACAATTTTCGAGTTTCATCTTCTTCTACACTACAAAATGATGAATATACAAGATATTTAAAGCGTAGGTGCTTTTTATTTTATTTTATGTACTGGCCAACTGAGCTTAGGTGCTTGTTAGTCCTTCGTGTGAATGTTAAAGCTCAGAAGTTAAAGCGAAATAAAAATAAAATAATCAACAAAGTCCAAATAGTAGGGTCCGACCATGCTCATCACTTTATTTCCTTATTAATTGCATGTACAGAAAGCCTTTATTAAAAGAGATAAAACTTATTTAAATAATATTTTAAAATATTAGCATTTAGCTATTGAATAAAACACCACCAAATACATAATTTTAGCTATATTTATCTAAGAATAAATTGTGCATGTAATGACAGTAAAATTTATTTTTTTATATTATTATCTAATTATAAATAATTATGTAAGATAAATTTATTTACTTTTATAATTATAGTCTTAAAAATTATACTAATGATAATTTTGTATTAGTCAATAATGTAAATTTTTTATAATGATTGTAAATGCAAATTAAATTATTTATTTAATTATGTCTGCTACAATGTTATAAAAATAATAACACGGAAATTTGGCAGATTTTATCAAACAAAATGTTATCCTTTTTGTTTGTTTTGTAAAATATTTTTTTATTGATTTTAAATGAACAAATTCAGGACGTGGGACTTTATTTATTTTTCTTATGGGATATATGCTTGCAACATATAATGATATTGATCTTGTTCATATTAAATTATTTTGTATATATGTACAGAACTACTGGCTATATGTTTTTTAGGAACATTTATTTAATTATGTTTGCTAGTGGTATTAATACAGAGATTTTGCAACATTTATCAAATAAAATGTTACTTATTTTGTTTCTTTTGTATATTTAATTTTGTATGTATAGAAAATATTCTTGGTGCTCACAAAAAGAAAGAAAGATGATATATATAATATGAGATTCTTTTTATTCCCTTCCAAGGATACAATTTTAATTATGAGAAAGAATGTAAAATATTTTTCAACACTATCTTTCAAATCATATTTTATTATTGACTAAAATTCATTAAAAATTACAAATTATATAAGTATTACTCATATATATATATATATATATATATTTCAATAAACTTTTAAACTGTGTTAGAGAATGTTTATTCTGACACTAAATATTGGAGATAAATGTTCCTTTTCCCCCTTCTTCCCCACTCTAATGGAATGGAGAGATGATATTGTTGTGAAACGATATATTTTACTCATTTCTAGCTTATGGACTAACCTAAAGAAAGAAAGAGAAACATAATATGGACAATTTCAATAATATTAATTTGTCTTATTTTATTGAGCTTGGAAATCATCGAGATCTGGCAGTGGAAACTGCAGGACATTGAAATTATGGTTGGCTGGGATGCAATCAACAACAATCAATGGATTAAGAAAGAAGTACTTAAGAATATCAACCATTCAAATAAAAATAAAAAAAAGAATAACAAAAGAATATCAACTATTCATGACTACAACTGGAAGTCTGGAACAGAGTATTTTTTTTATGTCTCTAAAGATTAATCAACTTGGCTGTTGTATTTAATTCTATAACATTTTGACATGAATATAATCTGCAAAATTATAGTGTATGGGGTAATTATTGATTTCAAACAAATTTACTATAGCAAATAATAATAACAAAAAAAACTTCTTGAAATGGCATAATTCTGGAAAACTAAATTAAGAGGCAGATTAATTAGACACCACCTTTGCAATTGATACTTGAATGACAGTCATTAGCTATATGCATGTCTATAAATCACACCAAGAAAATTAAAATCTACACAATAATTTATACACGATGACAAGATATACAATCATTAGATAGAGTAGGAGAAGATGAAACACTTAGAGTAGAGTTTTCACATATAAGAAGATTCAGTTTTACCTCAAATGGATCAACTAGAATGTTTAGAGTTGATGGAAAGTTCCTAAGGGATCGCATGATCCAATAAGTGAACCTGTGAATCACATCTGAATCCAGGAATTGCATGCAAAGATTGCAGGTGTAAACATCTACAAGAATTAGATCAATGCGATCCCTTTGGAACTCTCCACCCACAATAAGGCACCACAACCCAGTACTCATCCACCATAAAACAACTTTCTTCACCAATTTCAGGACCAGATGATGAGCTTAATTGTATTGTGTATGTGGTGGTCCAAAAAGTAGTTGTGAGTTGGTTTCTGATTTATAGAATAAGCAAAGAGAAAGAGTGGGGGCTATTGGTGCCTCAGTTATGTCACTGTGAAGTTTGTTTCACTTCACATTCACTTGGTGTGACATGATGAAACGTAGATGAGTACGCAATGTGTGTGAAATTATTACTGAAGTAGCTAGCTTTCAGTAGTGTAGTATTTATTATGTGAACGTGAAATATTCTTCTACTGCGCGCTTTATCTTGTCTCTTCAAAGTTGCGTTTAAATAGCAACATCTAGCACAAGTGCGCACACGTACGTCTATACTTTATTATTATAAATATACTTTCGATTTTAATTTAATCTTTTGGTTTATTGCGTGTGTAATCATGTATATAATAGTCTAACATTAGTGTAGAATATTCTTTTGCAGAAAACCTTCTCAAGAAAACTTGTATTTAAGGCACGCATTGATTCAACAACTTTTGATTTGTTGGTGCATTCTTATGAGCCGTTGTGGAGGCATCAATCATGACATCCAGCTGATTAAATACTAAAGGTCTATTCAGCTTATACTTCAACGAATAATCTTGTGATTTGAGAATAAAAACAATAACATGTACACGAGAGTGGACCCGGGTATAGTGTGTAATTTATTAAAGGAAATTAATAAAAAAAAAATATATATTAATCTTGCGTTATGCTACTTATCAATGTGTGCATCGGAAAACTTCATCCAACTAATTATCTTTTTTCTCACTACTACAAACGGATAAAAAGACGACGGTTCTAGAACACATACGACGACGGTTCTAGAACCGTCATCTATGCGTGTGTCGTTGTAAGTTGGACCTTTCGACGACGGTTCTAAAAACCGTCTTCGTATCCAATTTTTTTTTTTTTTTGAGGACAAACAAAGACGGTTATTCCAAAAACCGTCTTTGTATGGAGTGTTACAAAGACGGTTTTGTCCCAAACCGTCTTTGTTTCTCCAAATTTATTTTTTTATTTTTTTAATAAGTAGATACGAAGACGGTTTTTTCAAAAATCGTCTTTGTAGGTGGGCTTACAAAGACAGTTTTTTGAAAAACCGTCTTTGTTTCTCCTAATTTAATTTTTTTTTATTTTTTTAAAAAGTAGATATGAAGACAGTTTTTTTAACAACTGTCTTTGTTTGTTTACTTACGAAGACGGTTTTGGGAACAACCGTCTTTGTTTCTTTATTTTCTTAAATTTTTGTTTTTTTGCAAACGAAGATAAGAAGACGGTTTCTACGAAAACCGTCTTTGTAGGTGATCATACAAAGACGATTTTCTAGAGAACCGTCTTTGTTTCCGTATTTTTAAATTTTTTTTATAAAAAATAAGTTAAGAAGACGGTTATTCCAAAAACCGTCTTTGTATGTGCACTTACGAAGACAGTCTTTGGAAGAACCGTCTTTGTTTCCCTATTTTGTTAATTTTTTTTTTGTAAACGCATCTCCTTTCTTTTTTTTTTTCCAAATTGGTTTCTAGATATACTACCAAATGAATTTAAAAAATACACCACATTGAAGGGATTTTATTCTATAAAATAAATAAAAAACCAAATTGTTAGTACACTAAAATTTGAAATTCAACTTAACACTGTAAATTTAAATATAAATGAATGTATATAACATAATTAAAACAAACATTCTATTTTATAGCATGAAACATAATCTAAAATTTGGTTGAAAGCTGTTTTTCTTCCCCAATCTCCAATGACCAAGAAGCTAAGTGACCCATCTTGTTTACGTGCTTGTTCAAACCGCTCAAACACTGCAAAGGAAACAACCAAACACAAGATAAGTCTAATGGGAAAGTGTTACTACTTCATAGACCAAGAAAAAGCTTTGTATATACGCATTATATGTGTTTTGTATTTTTAAGACATTATAAAAACATGATTTCATATTTGATAAGTTGTAGGTTTAAATCTTCATTTATTTCTTTAGAATAAGATATATGTAAGTGTTTTTATAATTTTTTTTAAAAAAATTGGAAGACTTTTTAATTTTATCTTGAACTGAGACAGGTCTTATCTCTTTAAATTTTGTCTATAAAAAACAAAGATTTATAGATAAATTAATGAAAAAATATAACAATACTTTTAAGAATTTATAAGTACGCATAAGAGAGAAGGGAAGTATTCGTCTTTTTATTTAAACGTACTAATAGAAAATAAAAAGATATTGTTTTGTTTTTAGTTGACAATGACTGATAAAAAAAAACAATGCACAAATATATAGTTGACATATGTCTCGAGGTTAGACAGTTTAAATATATAGTGATAGTGATGACTAAAGTAGGAAATTACAACATTCCTTACTCCTTTATTGTAGGACCGAATCCACACTTAAATCTTAAAGTTGGCCTTTACTTAAAAAATTTATTTAAAGTTGTGGCTACTGTCTAATACTATATTCACTCAGCTCTAACAAAAAATATAGTATTCACTCTTATTAATATCGATCACTTGATTGAGTGCGAAGATCTTTGTTGCTTTACTAACAAAATTTTAACACTTGGTGTTTATTGATCAAGGTTGATAAATCTATTAATGAGAAGCTTTAGCGTTCCACCTAATTAATTATCTCTTCCCCACCAATGCACATGATAGCCGACAAGAAGTTTTTGGCTCTCAACCCACGATCCAAATCCTCTTATCATTTTATTTAAACATAGCTCACAAATCGTTTTACTGAGGATCCCTCGGTTTAGTCAGATCATAGATTGATGTGGAAACCCCACCTAAGATTGTGTTCAAATGTTAGATTTTTCTTAACTTTGAGCTAGCTTCTATATTGATGATATATTTGATTTTAATTTGTAAATAATAATGATAAAAAAAAACAGTTGAATTGATAATTCAAAATTTATATAATTTTTTAAATCGATCTTATGTAATCATGTGATTTTTTGAGTGAACATTATTATGTATACTTGTTTATTAGGTTAAAGTCTAATTAATAAGTGTGTATATTTAGTTCTCAATCAAATTAATAGAAGTTAAAGATGTTTCTACCGGTGATAACACAATGACTGATAAAAAAAACTCCGGTGATAACACAATATTTTAAGTCTATAGAGGTTGTGTGATTTTTTTTTCTAAAAAATTTAATAATATTAATAATTAATATTTATTGGTAAAAAAATTGAGATTATTTGTTTCCTTAGATATTTGATATATCAAGTGTTTTAGAATTTAGAGAAAAGTATAACGTATATATGCAGTCCAATCCAATTAAGTCATTAAAATACTTAGATAACTGTAAGACCATCTGAGAAAACTTCATTGTTACACTCCATCAGAAGAGTGTACCATAAGGACACCAACATAAGGTTACATAATAATGGCACCCTTAGAAGGGTGCATCAAAATGGGACTTCAAAATGCTATAATATAGTACAACTATTTAATTTGACAGAAAAACACTACAAAATTTTACCAAAGAGTCTGAAGGCTTGCAGATTGGTGACACTATAAAAAAAACTGATATTTCAGACGGACAAAATCCATTGCTATCATGAAAAATTCGTCAAGGAGGTAATTCGAAGAATCTGAGATTCTGATCAAGGAGAAGGCGCGCTGTCGATACATATAAAACTATTGCTTAGAATTATGTTGGATCTCTTGATGCTTTCTCTTTGTATATGGTTGGGGAACTCTTATTAATATCGATCACTTGCGAGAGTTTGTGAAGAACTGTGTTCTAAGCAATTTTCCGACATAAATCCTTTTAGTTATCTAAGTTGTTTGTAACGTCCCAAGACCTGTGTTTTGGTGTTGTGTTTGTGTAGCCAATAAGGTGTTGTGGCTGCCTCCTAAGAGCGGGTGCAATTTTGAGAGGAACCTAAAGACGTAATTAATAATCCTCTATTTTGTTTGGTCTATAGTGGTTGTGAATCATACTTATTTTGATAGTGAAAATCACACCTTGTGTGCGAGGACTAGAATATAAAAGGAGTACTACTTTACCAAGTTATAGCATGATTTTCTTATATATAATATTCCAAAATGTAATTTGGTAATGTATTTTTTTATATAAAAATTAAAGTAATTATTGATATAAGAATGCTTGAAATGAGCAAAGTAATTTGGTAATGTATTCCTTTTAAGATTGAATAAATATTAAAATATGACATATCAATTTTTTCTTGTTTTAATATATTTTTTAAAAAATTATATACTACTTTAGTTGTGATGTATATCAATAAGGTACTAAATAATTTTAGATTTTTTTTTGACAAAATAATTTTAGATTATACAATATTATAAAGTAATATAATTTATATTATAAGAACTTTTAATCTAATCTAATAGTATCTTTTATAAAAAGTTATTCATCAGTATTTTTTTTATGTATAATAATGATGATAAAATTTACACCTAAAAAGTAAAACTCTTATAAACTAAAACTACCCATATATCTGACTACTAAACGGACTCTAATGAATTTAGTATATATAAGAATTGATACGCCATAATTAATTGATCTCTCATCTTTCTCTCTATGCATATGCACATTTTCACCCAAAAAAAAAAAAAAAGGCATAAGCACACGCATAAACAATGGGTCCTTTAATATGCAGTGGAGTTTGTTATTAATTATGGGGACAAACAACATAAAGGAAGATTATTTGCCTATGAGGACAGATGAAGGTTGCGATCAAACATCTAATGCTGCTAGGGAGAAGCTAGGCATAGTCTATTTTCGATGATGACATATTGCTATATGATTAACATTTTCATTCACTATACGGTTTTTTTTTTTCCTTTATTCTCTAAATTATAAAATTTAAGACCCATGGCAAATTGACATTTTAACACCACAGACTTGTTGGAAGCTAAGTGCTTCCGACTGGTCTCCCTGTTTTTCTTATTGACTAACTTTATTTGATTTGGTGGTTAAAAAGTTAATCAAATGTTACGTTCATTCATATAAGGACCACGAAATTAATGGATTGAGAGAGATGCCTGAAAATAGTGTTCATGTCAATATAAGGAATGATTTGTATGCATGACAAACTTTTTGGGGTCGAAAACTCGAAGCGTGTAGTACAGCAATTGGATCTTTGCTGTGCGAACTGTTTTGTTTTGTGGACTCTTATTTTTATAGTGCTAGTACTTAGTTAGATGGGTCAATTTTGAGGGATTGCTATTCTCATCCAATTATTTTGTTGTTTCACCTCCAGATTTTTCAAAAGACTGTAAATAGACAATTTTACCCTCCCACCTTTATCTACAACCCTTCACCTTAGGTACTCTTGCATGGCACCCCACCCTCTTCTCCCTTCTTTATTTTGCTTCACACCTCATTCGACAATCAAATAGCATAGTGATTCTGTTTTATTAAAGGCCAAAATTTCATGATTTCATTATTTTTGGTTGATAAATACAATGAAATCCATATTTCGTTATGTTATCAACAAAAGCGTGTTTCCACAATATAATATGATAAAGATTGACAAATACAATAGAATTATATTTTTGTTGCGATATAGGGGGTGCAAAAAACTAACAACATAAATATGTTTTCTACATATAAAATATATAACAGAAACATATTTTCAATGCAATTTTTTTCACATTCCTGCACAGCAATCAAAATCGGATTTTGTTGTATATTTAAAAAAGCACATGGAGAAGGAAATAGGAAAACTGGGAGTTAGAATAACAACTCCATACTTTTTAACATGTGTTATGGATATTGTCATTAGGACAAAAAGAAGGAATAGAAAAAGCAAGGGTCTCTTGCGAAATACACCTCCTTGTTTGCTAAGATAACCCCCTTCTTCTCATTAACATAGCTATTACCAATTAAACGCTTTTAATACTATTTCTACACCTCCTCACGATTTCAAAAACTCTGTCTCTATGCCACTCTAGAGCGATGGACAAGTTTGTCCCCACAAAACTCGTTGCGTCGATGACTAGGACGCATTGGAGTTGGAACCAGGGGTGGCGAAGTCGCGATTAGAGGTCTCCCAATCGTTGCCATCGTGAAGGGATCGATTGTGGTGGGAAGGGGAAGCGGAGGAAAGAGGAGATCTTAGGAAGAAAAACACAATGAAGCTGAGTAGGATATGTGACCAGAAGAGGAGCTTACTAATCTAGAATGGGAACCGCATTTGATGAATGCTCCGAGAGAAAGAACACGTCGAAAGCAGTAAAATAAATTAAAAATAATGTTTGAAAATTAATGGTTCTTCATCTGTGACACCCTCGCCTATGCTTCTTTGAAACCTAATCGATGAGGAATTTGTTTTTTTTCTATTTTTGGGGCTTCGAGTTTGGATCTTGATTTGTGTTGTTTGGATTTTGGGTCTGATTGGGATTCACTATGGTTTCGAGGTGGGGGCTATTTGTGAAAGTTCATGGTGTGTGTGGTTGACGGTGGCTTCAAGATTTGTGGGTGTTTTGTGGTGGATGTGGTTTATCGTGGAGGTGGTTTCTGAAGACAAAATGAAGAAGTGAAGAAAACGACTTGTGCACATCAAAAGCGCAACGCCACTACTCTCTATGTCCCTGTCGGCTAAGGTATTGCCACCATGGAAGTGGAGTTTGTGCATTCTAGAACTGGAAAGGAGGAACAAAAGGTAATAGGGTGTAAAGGAGGGCTTAAAGGAAGAACACTATCATGGGGGGTGCATAAACAATGTTAAAAGGGTATGATTGGTAATAGATTATTTAATGAGAAGAAAAGGTGGGTTAACTTAGCAAACATGTGGTGTATTTAGCAAGATCTGAAGCAAGGGCTTTATTTTTTAAGTTATGCAAACAATATGTCATGGACCATAAACAGAAAAACAAATGCGTCATTGAGTTAGTGGGCCAAGTCAATAAGCTTGTAGTAAAATGTTGAGTTCTGGTCTAGGTTTGCTTTATTCTAGTAGATGCATGTTAGTTAACCAATAGGATTAATATTAAAAAGAAAAGGAAAAAGAAAATGGTGAATAAATGTAAATAATAAAATGATAAAATGACGAATGAAAATTTACAAAGGAAGAAAGTGAAAATAATAATTTCTTTGCTTGATGTTATGATCCATATTTATAATTTGCCTAAAATAAATACGTAGTATGTCTTTCAAATTATCATAATCTTGTTGGTTAAAGGCATGTTATCATGATTGCTTTGAGAATCTTCTTGTTTTATTATTTTTATATTCTATGATTAAATCATTTTATTAATTTATTACTATATATTAAAAAATAATTAGATCAAATCTTCAAAATTGAACCCAATCCTAGACCAACAATGGCCCAATTATATTATGGAATTGGATAAACATATATAATTATAAAGCGATTTGAAAATTGTCCAATCTTTGCATACAGGAATATTGTGGATGTGGGTGAGGTTAGCTATAAGAGATGTATAGACTATAGTGGAGCCACCGAGGACACTAATCATATACTGCTAGCTAGGGTGTTATAAATCATGGGAAGTATGGAATAGAGTCGAGTTTTAGAATGGTGGGGATTATGTGCACCTTTACATTAAGATATTCAGCTGAAGTGGCGTTGGCATAAATGCTGTGATATGGGTTATTTGGAGGGCTCGGAATGCTTTGGTTTTCGCATATGCTGAAAGAAGCAGTAGTGATTATGTAATATTAAAATATATATTATGAATGGATCAGTTAGTTATATTATATATATATATATATATATATATATATATATATATATATATACACGAGCTTATAATCAGTCCTCTGAAGAGCCTAGGGAAAAGATTGAAGGATTAACATTCATCATTATCCAGGATACTCGTCAGGCATCCCATGAAGCCCATTCTAAACCAACCCTCACTCGAGGTAGATCTAGGCATGAAGCCCAAAAGGACAAAGACAAAGAAATCAATGTTCTTGACCAAGCTGAGTCTGAAAATGGAAACTCTGACTCAGATAGATCTGTCCAAATTAACCCTATTAGGAATCAGCCCAACTGGAAGCAACCCTCTAAGCTGTATTACCATAGGGCAACCGCTCCTGATCTTCTCTTAGAAGAAAGGGAAAATTCCAAATCCTTTAATGCCAACCATGTTTATGAATGGAACATAGATGGCAAAACTGAGTACCAAATCCTCAATATCCTCCAGCAGATGACCATGGTTGCTACAGCTTATGATACGTCCCTTAACTGCACGGAAGCAGCTATTGTAACCATTTTAGTTTCTGGTTTTACTGGACAACTAAAAGGCTGGTGGGATAACTATCTTTCTGAGGACCATAAGATTACCATCCAGAATGCTGTCAAAATGGAAAATGATGGCACTATTCTAACCCAAGATGGTAAACCAATCCCTAACTCTGTCAACTAGTTGATCTTCACCATAATCCAACATTTTATAGGAGATTCCAGCCTTTGGAAAGATAGATCAGCTGAACTCCTTTCCAATCTCAGGTGTAAGACCCTAGCTGACTTTAGATGGTATAAGGATACCTTCCTCACTAGAGTCTTTACCTGTGAAGATAGCCAAGAACCTTTCTGGAAAGAAAAATTTCTTGCAGGACTTCCAAAATCGTTGGGGGATAAGGTTAGGGATAAGATTCGTAGTCAGCACCCTAACAATGATATTCTATATAAGCAATTGAGTTACGGTCAACTAATTGCTTATGTCCAGAAGGTCGCCTTAAAAATTTGTCAAGATGATAAGATCCAACATCAGCTTGCCAAAGAAAAGGCACAAAATCGCAGAGATTTGAGTAATTTCTGTGAACAGTTTGGCCTCCCTTGTTCCTCCAAACCCAGGAAGACCAAGAAGCATACCCATCATACACACAATCCTGATAGGCAGAGACCTAAGAAATCTGTTTATCACCGTCATAAATCTGGAACCCCACCTAGGAAACTTAGGAGAGAATTCCAGATTAAACCCCCTTTGACAAGATCAATATTCCTAAGAAACCCATAGTCAAATATATATATATATATATATATATATATATATATATATCGGATCAATAAATGATATATTGATTCGATCTTTAATCTAATGATCCAGTGTTTCAATCAAGTAAATGACGAGATGAATTTTTATAATACTAGTTACATCAAAGATAAGTCATAAGTCATAATTTTTACTTGTAAAGTTTGTAGTCTTTATTATGATATAATATTTTTTTCTATTTCTCAACTATCAGCAAATTATTCTTTAATGTTATTAGTTACCCGTAAAAGATAGTTTAGTTAATAACCTAATTCATTAATTCTAAGTTAGTAAAAAAATGTTTAACGTAAATACTAATTTTTAGTATAAATTCGTTAGAGTTCTTGTTGCCATATGAAATTGGTGACCATAATTTATAATTTTGAGTTTTTTAAAAATATTGTTTAATTTATCTATTATGTAAATATATTGTCTATTATAATTCTTAGATTATTTTAAAAAATTACATAATTATGAATATTTAATATGAATTTTGATATGAATTAATATTTGTATTAGATAAATTGTAATTTTCATTCTTGCACCCCAAGTCTTTAGATCTTGGGTCCGCCTTGTTAGCAGCACTATGTTATGTTGTATTTTATTTGTTTTGTAGGTTTCATAACTATGTTTGAATAGTTATATTTTATTAGCTTGAATTTAATTAGAATATACTAATAAGTAAAAGTTTTTTTAAAAAATGAACGAACTTCCTAACTGGAATAATTGGGAATCACTAAATCATCTAACAAGTAACTTGTTTAGTCAGCCATCGATCATTTTTTTTGGGACAGAAAACCATGTATCAAATTTGAAAAACAAATCAATAAATAAATAGGAGAAAACGGCAAGTTTAGTTTTCTTTTTCAAATGGTAAGTAATATAAATCAAATTTGATTTGGACAACTAACAATCACTAAAATCTACTTCGTATTTACTGAAAATAATGGATGAGAAACTGACACACTAATAAGTTTTGTTTTTCGTTTCAAGAGTATTTTCAAATTTACGATGTCTAAACAATTATTATACTCCTCTAAACAAACAATTATTGTACGAGAAAATAAAATAAAATTCCAGACACTAGCTCCTAATAGCAAAAAACTTCTAGACATATATTGATTATAATCCTCCAATTTTTAGTTTCTACTCACAACTCCATCAGATAAGTGAACCTTTTTGTGGTAGTAGTTGTAAGCATTAATCTATTATTTCATGTTCAATAATAATCATATCAAAAATATGAAAATGATCTTGAGAATTTATGAGTTTCATATAAACATACCTTTGTCCATAATTGCGAAAAATCTTTATTGGTAGCATGCTTTATCAGAATCTTGACCCTTTCAATTTTTGTATCTTCTTTGATAGGGATGAGATACAACTCTCAACAATGAATGTATTCAGTTTTCTAGATTCATATTTATAAGAAAACTGAACCACTACGTTTAATATAACTTCACCTATCAACAGTTGTCCTTTTAATACGTTTAAGATAATTGTTTTATCAACAATTATCCTTTTAATACGTTTAAGATACAGGTTTTATCAACAATTATCATTTTAATAACTTCCCTTTGTAACCAATTATCCTTATGTCCTTTATTCATTAAATCAAATAACATTTATTTAAATGAGCCACAATGATAAATCTTACATTCTCCCACTTGGCTCATGTCATAAAAATCATTTCATGATTTAATGAAAACAATTATAATGCGCATTCATAAGGCTAACGTTTTCATACATTGGCCTCATCATAAATCATGATCAGAAATAAAACCAATAAGAGTCATGGCGGTTATATGCTATCAAATCGGCATAGTTCCTTCCATGTACCACTATATTAGCTCTTCTTCCTAATATGATACTTTAATGGAAGTTTATATCATAATGTCCCACAATAATACTATTACATCTTCATTAGGGACAAAATCCTGTTTTTCAAAATAATCATTCATACATGCATGTATACATAAATTTGAAAAAAAGGATAATTTTCAGAAACTTAAACATCATTGAATTCAGGTGTCAATAGTCAATAATTTCAATAATGATCAACATTCATTAGCTGACATAATGTCCATACTACAGACATGACCAATAAATGTCTTGGGTGGTAATCCTTCGTCAAGGGATCAACTATCATAAAATTAGTGCTAACATGCTCTATAAACACTCTATGTTTTTGAACCTCTTCTTTAACAACAAAGTATTTCAATTCCATATTCTTAGCACCTTTTGAATACTTGTCATTTTTTAGAAAAGAAGACTACTGCAGAATTATCACAATAAATTTTCAGCGGCCTATCAATACTGTCGACCAATTCAAGCCCTGAAACAAAGTTTCGCAGCCATTTAGCCTGAACCATGGCGTCAAAGCATGCCACAAATTCAACTTCCATAGTGGATGCAACAATTATAGACTGCTTCGCACTTTTCCAAGGTTACTAGACCTCCTATAAGTAAGCATGTGACTTTTAGTGCCTTGCAAATATCTCAGAACATTTTTTGCAGCTTTCCAATGATCCATACCAGGATTACTTTGGTATCTTCCCAACATTCCAACTGCAAAGTTAATATCTGGTCTCATACAAGTCTGAGCAAACATTAGGCTCCCAACAAGTGATGCATATGGAATTGCTTCTATTTCATTTCGTTCCAATTCCTTCTTAGGACTTTGCATGGGACTAAACTTGTCTCCTTTCTGAATTGGTACTGGAGACGATGAGCAATTTTGCATTCCAAATCTCTATAATACTTTATTAATATATGCTTTTTGAGACAAACCCAACAATCCTTGTGATCTATCATGGAATATTTCTATCCCAACAACATAGGATGCTTCACCCATATCTTTCATTTCAAATTTACTAGAGAGAAACTTCTTAGTCTCATTTAAAAGACTAAGATCATTAGTTGCAAGCAAGATATCATCAACATACAGAATCAGTAATATAAACTTACTCCCATTGACCTTCAGATATATACACCGATCAACAATGTTTTCTTTAAGTCCAAATGAAACAATGGTATCATTGAACTTAAGGTACCATTGTCTTGAAGCTTGTTTAAGTTCGTATATTGATTTCTTAAGTTTGCACAACATGTGCTCTTTTCCTTTTTCTATGAACCCCATTGGTTGGTCCATATACACATCTTCCTTTAAATTCCCATTAAGAAAGGCAGTTTTCACATCCATCTGGTGTAACTCTAGATCAAAATGAGCCACTAATGCCATAGTGATTCTTAGAGAATCCTTTCTTGAAACTGGTGAAAAGGTTTCTTTATAGTCAATGTCATCTTTTTGAGTGAATCCCTTTGCAACTAGTCTAGCCTTGTACTGTTCTAAGTTACCATGAGAGTCATGTTTGGTCTTAAAGACCCATTTACATCCAACTCTCTTACATCCTTCTGGTAACTCAACAAAGTCTCTAACCCCATTCTGTTCCATAATTTCAACTCATCTTTCATGGCTTTTAACCACTTGTCACCATCTTCACTATTCACGGCTTGTGAAAACGTCACTGGATCATCTTTTATACCCATGTCAAATTCAGACTCTTGTAGATATATCACATAATCATTAGAAATAGCAGACCTTCTTTCCCTTTGAGATCTTCTTAATGCTATTTGTTGTGGTTCTTCTACAATGGGTTCATTCGGTTCATTGACAATAGTTTTATCATGAGCAATGGGATCATTCATTTGTTGTTCTTCATTATTATTAATCAATTCAATAATATGAGGAACAACAACGTTACTAGAGCTACAAGTCAAAGGAACTTGTACTCTCACTTCTTGAATTGCCACTTTACGTGGTGTTTCACTCCCACTAACTTCACCATCTTCAATAAACCTAGCATTTCCAGTTTCTATAATCCTTGTGGTATGATTAGGCAATAAAATCTATACCCTTTTGACTTTTCTGGATAACCAATGAAATAACCACTGATTATTCTTGCATCCAACTTCTTTTCTTGTGGGTTGTAGTATCTAATTTCTGCCTAGCAATCCCAAACATGCAGGTGTCTTAAGCTAGGTTTCCTTCCTATCCACAGTTCAAAAGGAATCTTTGGAACTGCTTTACTAGGAACCTTATTTAATACATACATGACAATCTTTAGAGCATAAGTCCACAATGAAATGGGTAAAGAAGAATTACTTAACATACTTCTAACCATGTCCAACAAGGTTCTATTACACATTTCTGATACACCACTCTGTTGTGGTGTACCTGGCATTGTGTATTGAGCATAAATACCACGCTTTTCTAAGAATTTAGCAAGTGGGCCTGGATGTTGTCCACTTTCATCATACCTTCCATAATACTCACCACCCCTATCAGATCTGACAATTTTCACATTTCTGTCTAATTGTCTTTCAACTTCATTAATGTAAATCTCTAAAGCACTTATAGCTTGAGACTTATCATGTAGCAAATAGACATAACCATAACGTGAATAATCATCAATGAAGGTGATAAAATATTTCTCTTTATTGAAAGAGTTAACATCAAAATCCGCAAATATCAGTGTGTATAATTTCAAGAAGTTGAGTGCTTCTTGTGGCTCCTTTCTTTGTGTGTTTTGTTTGTTTGTCTTTGATACAATTCACACAAACATTTAGATCAATAAAATCTAAATCCGGAAGGATTTCATTCTTTACCAATCTTTCAATTTTTTCTTTGGAAATATGTCCCAAACGTTTATGCCACAAGTAAGTGGAACATTCATTAATTAAGGTACGTTTAGTACCAACATTATAATGCAGAGTCATAAGCATTTCAGCATAAAGATTATCAAGACATAATTTATATAATCCATCATATAAAGTACCATTGCCAATCAAATGATTGTGCTTGTACAAATTGAAACTACCACTACCAAATTTAAAAGAGTATCCAACTTTATCAAGTTTGGAAATAGAAACTAAATTCCTAGATATACTAGGTACATAAAGAGTTTCACATAAGTCCAAATGATGTCCATTGTCAAGGATCATACGGTAAGTCCCAACAGCTTCCGCTGGAACTTTCACTCTATCATTCATAAGGACAAACTTTTCATTTGGCCTTGTGGTTTGAGTCGTAAGAAATCCCTTTCTTTTCAGCTCCTTGATGTTTTTCATAATTGATGGAATGAATTCTCTGGTTCTTAATTATGGTTTCCTCTTGAGCTAACATACTGTGCAATTCATTCACATTCCATTTGTCTTTCATAGTATTATAGTTCATTTGGAAAGGACCAAACTCAGATGGTACTGAGTTCAATATGAATTGCACTAGAAAATTTTCATCCACATCCATTCCCAATGACTTTAGTCTTGCTACAATATTTGTCATTTCAACATGTTCATGCATAGTACGTGAACCATCAAATTTTATGGTGGTCATTGTACTCATTAGTGTCCCGACAAGAGACTTGTCAGCAGTTTGGAAGCACTCTTCCACAAGTTTTATCATTTCTTTAGCACTTTCAGTTTGTGGAAGAGTTGACTTAATGTTGCTTGCAATGCTTATTCGCATGTACATCAGACTCAACCTATTGGATCTTTCCCAATTCTTAAAATGGACTCTTTCATTCTCAGTGCTTGCATTAGTAATAACACTAGGTTTCTCTTCTCTAAGAGTCAAATCCAAATTCGTTACCCCAAGGTAAAATTCAATTTGCTCTTTCCATTTAGAGAAGTTTAGTTCATTGAAAACTTTAATAGTTGAGAAAAGCGAATGTGTAGCAACAAGTATTGCAAGGTATATAATTTGAAAACTTAACGCTTTGAATTATACATATCACATACTAACATAATTCACAAATTCATACAATCTAAAAATGCATACTAATGTTCACCTTTGGGGATCCATTAATACACAACATTCAGCTATAATGATACTAATAAATTTTATTTTTCATAATTTGACAATAATACATACACTAACTAGGATTAATCACTATCTTTGAATATATAAATAGAAGTAGTCGTGTATCTATTATACCAACATTCATGTTTATTTATTATGATGACAAATAACCATCCTTTGGGTTGGTCCTTAACTGCTCCATAATAACAAACTTCAACTCATCCATAAAACATTCATAACATCAAAATTATGGATGATTGAAATGAACATACAATTTGGAATTAAATCAGTCATACAAATTTGGTCACTTTGGTGACTAACAAATTCACCATACTTTAATTCCAAGATTGAAATGCACATACAATTTGGAATTAAATCACGCATACAAATTTGGTCACTTTGGTGACTAACAAATTCACTATACTTTAATTCCAAGATACAAATACATTCTAACATCATAATTAATTTTCAGTGTTAATAAAAATATACAATCATTCGATCACAATACTTCAATGCATATACACTTTATCAAATACAATTTTAAATATGCATTGGTACAATTTTGAATTAGGGAGAGCAATAAAGTGATCAATCATTATTGTTTACTTTTTATCACTAACATTAATGTGTCTTTGCCTTGTAGTGATAGGAAAGATAATTTGCATTTAATATATATGTGTTGAACTGAAAACACCATCAGGACTTTAGCGTGATATCCATTGGAACATAAGACATACCAATCGAGAAATAACAACTCTGTGATATTATTCGATCAATATTATTCTATCTGTAATACTCGCAACAAGCAAAAAATTAAGATTCAAAATTTACCACAATACTTTATCATTGCATCAACAAAACCTTAGTAATGGAAAATCACAAATTCTTAAACCATGCTCTAATACCACATGTAAGCATTAATCTATTATTTCATGTTCAATAACAATCATATCAAAAACATGAAAATGATCTTGAGTATTTATGAGTTTCACATAAACATACCTTTGTCCATAATTGCGGAAGATCTTTATTGGTAGCATGCTTTCTCAGGGTCTTGACCCTTTCAATTCTTGTATCTTCTTTGATAGAGATGAGATACAACTCTCATGGGCAGACAATGAATGTATTCAGTTTTCTAGATTCCTATTTATAAGAAAACTGAACCACTACTTTTAATATAACTGCACCTATCAGCAGTTATCATTTTAATAAGTTTAAGATAATTGTTTTATCAACAGTTATCTTTTTAATACGTTTAAGATAACTATTTAATCAATAATTATCCTTCTAATAACTTCCATTTGTAACCAATTATCCTTATGCCCTTTATTCATTAAATCAAATAACATTTATTTAAATGAGTCACAATGATAAATCTTACAGTAGTTTCCCTCATAACTTTGCCACGTTTCTAGTTAATTTATTAATATATTTTCTCTATTTTTTCACGTGCCAAATAAAAGTAACAAATGCAGTTTGCTTAAGACTGAGTTTGGAACGAAACATTGGTGGGACGAATGAAATAGGGGATGATGGATAATATTTCCATGGTTTCGAAGCTATATATAAAAAGGGAGGATGAATTAAAAGACATGTTTAACATGTTAATCCAAACATATACAAAAGAGAGTTCCACAAAGATGGAGAGAGGGGTCAATCGAGAATCAGGGATGGCTAGAATTTCATAGGATTAATTTTAATGAAATTAGTTTAAAACTATTTAATGTGATTGCATTGATTAAATTAATCTAAACCACATATTTTCATCAATGTGTTAATTTTTCCTTAAAAACTGTGAGAATAAACTTAGATAAATAAGGGTTTCAAGAATTGCATGAGGATCTGAAAGAGAACAGGATCTTTTTGGGTCTACTATTTTAAATATTTATGTGTATCGGTTAACAAGTGCAATCTCTAATGACCATAATTTTATGTAAAATCCAAAATAGTAAACCTAAAATTGTGTATTTGATTCAGCTTATTTTGGAAAAATAATTACTTTTCAAAATTAAAACAATTATTTTTCCGAAATGAAGTTATTCCCAAGCGTCAACTGACCGTTATGTGTAGTTTATAGTATCTAAAAACAAAGTTTCTTACATTGAAAAAAAAAGAAAGTATTTAAGTCTTTTCCATGTCAATAGAGTTTGGAACTCAAGTAGCTAGCTATTGCTTCTATCAAAAGAGAGGAGAAACCTAGCTAAAAAACTCACACTAACAAATAATTATATTTAGTTTCCTGAGCACAACTTATATGTTTAACAAGACTTTTCCATCAGAGTCGATGTTTATCAAGCACTCCTCAAGCAGCAGCTGAAATCTAATGGCACTTGGACTTTTTTAAGGGTACTCTTCGGGCTCTACTCAGTTTGTTAGAATCATGGTGCTTCCTTCTTCAGTAGTGTAATCAATATATTTTGGATTTCGCTCATGTCCTATCTTTTGAAGTCTCCTTTCGTGCAAAATAAAAAAAGTTTCAGTTAAAACTAAAAATTACAGTAATACAAAATTATTAGTTCAAATGGATTCTGTACTTAATAAATTTTGGATTTGACACTCCTTTCTTAAGTTCCTTCATGCAAAATAATATTAGTGGGTGCTTTTGTTGTTTGCTGGAATTGAGTTGGTTGTGGTTGGGAATTGGAGAGGTTACTGGGTTAGGGTTGGAGAAGAGGAGTTGAGATTTTTTTTTTTTTTTTTATAAAAAAATTAACTAAATCAGACTTATGAATCCGAGGAAGTTTCTCCAAACAAATACGAAACAAAGAGAAAACACTAAACGAAACTGAAACTTGTCACTGTGGTTGATATAGAAGCTGAGAAAGGGACGATACCACTTATGAATCATACAAAATATACACATTATCCTCTAACCCTAATCCTCCTTCTAGTTCCTAATATATACCCTCTTTTTTTTTTTTTTTACATTATAATTTATAACAAAAAATGTAAAATTTTGATACATTATAACAATAAATATTTATTTGTATTTTTCAAATAGTCTAACTATTTAGTTTTAAAACTTTTTTTTAATAGCCTAGAGTCTAACCTTTTTAAATAAATAAAATTAAATAAAATATTAACTTTCTATTTTATGAAAAATGTCTCGTTTTGCCATAAGCTGAAATATGTTAGGTCATAGAGCATTTTCGAGTGGTTTGGTCTATTAGTGGACAATAAATCAGTTACGTATTGGATCGGTTGAGAATCTGATGGTTCAGGAGAGAATAAGAATCACTTCCTTCTTGATAAAGTCAGTGAGGGAAAATTAGAATTGCACTTTTGTAAATCTAAACTCCAGGTAGCTTAACCAAATGCACCTAAGAAAGTGTATTTTAATTTTTATTTGTTACTTGCTTTTCATCTTGTTAATAAGTGAATTTTGAAAGAAGAAAAAACCATTTTATCCGCAAATACAAATTAAACTATCTTATTTTAAAATCATTAGTGTTGGTCTAGGAGTGGTAATTGAGGTAGTATGTATGAAAGTATAGGTCAAACTAATTTTAGTAAAACCATTGTACATAAAAATAAAATATCTAATTTTAAATTAAGTAACGACTTTTCTGGTCAGCCTTCTTTATAATCATTTGAAATTACAACCCTCCTAGTGCTGCCAGATTCAGACACAAAATATACGCCTAATTTGACCGATAGAACGAAGTTGTGAAAATTGAAGGTTTTGCTTTTGCTTATACATTGCAGTATATATATTTGATATTTTTATTTGTGGAGTGAAATTAATACACTTATTGATGATGACATGTATGCTGAACGACATAATCTTGGTCTTCTCTTGTTGAATCAAATGACAATATCCAGTCAAGCCTACAACAATATGAAATCTGAGCGTAGCCCGAATCATGGTCGGTTGGTCAACGTGTACTACCCATATAGATAGATAGATATACTTATGGAAAATTAAAGGCATTTCAAATCTTAAAAGATAAATCAAAGGGACAAATAATAATAATAATAATAATAATAATAATCTTATATATATATATATATATATATATATATATATATAATTTCATGAAATATTTTTTTTGTGAGCATTAATATTGGTAATCTGTTTGGTGTGCTTTTAATGTTATTTGGCAACTTTGGTTTCATAGCTAGGAATGCAACCTTGTTCCAAATTGAATGTTGATGAAATCTGGGATTCTTCTCTCTTAAATTCTTGACTTTGGTTATCTAACAAAACAAGTGACTTTGATCATTAATTCTTTGTATGCTTGTCCAACTACTCATTTTATTTTCTGAGGCTGTTATGTACAGTATTTGTTAACTGCATGCAATGCACAACAATTTAGTGTAGGAAATATTGGATTTATGCATAAGCGATTTAAGAACCTAGTATATTGGTATGCTTATCGAATCATCATTGTTTCATAAATACACAAGGAATATTACCTCTCAGAGTACTGATTTTTGATGATCTCTCACGCCTTAGAATTCTTGCGTCACTGCACAATTGATCTCCTTGTAGTTTGTTGATGACAGACCTTCCAGACTATCTCTTAAGGGGAAAAGGGATAGTGTGTGGACACTTTCTCACTATCAGGAGATGACCTTGCCTCAACCTTTGTGACTGTTTCATCTCTTTATAGAAGGTTAAGTGTAGTATATATATGAGTTTCAAGAAAACCTAACCCTTAGATGTTAACAGGCTCCGGGTTCTAGGTTTCTTGGACTTTTTTTACACACTATGCCCTATTGGACTTTAGTGAAAGAGCAAAAACCCAACAATCTCCCACTTGCTCTCGAGTACAAACTTGAGCCTAAAGCCCTAGACCATGTAACTCACTAGTCATCATCAACTGAAATTTCCCATCCCTTATATTGAGCTAGCCTAGGGATCTACCAGCTGTTATTAATCAAGGCTCCTGATAATCAACAAATGATTATCTAATTTGGTGCTACTCCACTAAAAGCCCGAACTTGAACTCCAAGATTAATAACATATATAACATATATATGCATCACCCCTTTGTAGAATGTCTATAATTGATTGATAAATTTTCTGTTACCCAATCAATTATTTATTCCCTTGGCTATTATAGTTTCTCTAATGGATTACATGCACTGGCCAATGTCTTCAATATCCAAGTACCGAAACATATCAAGGGCACATTTCCTACAAATTTCATATTGTTTATCTCATAAATACTGATAATCAAGTAATCTCACTCCCAAAATACTGAGTTATTGGTCGTCAATAGATCGCAACTCACTTGTTGGTAAATCAAAGAATGAAAACTATTTGATTACCTATTTAAAATAAACTCAGAATTAAGAGCAATCTTATAACTATAGTTATCTGGAGATTTGATACCTTATGACAGAAAAACACCCTTAATCAAATCTCTCCTTGATCCTTTCAATGTGAATGTTAATTCACACCAATATTTTACAATGATTTGGACAAAACCATTTCATAAAATATTGCAACCTAAATAAAGTGCCCAACTTTATTTAATAGCTGTGAATCTGTGAATCTATTCATCAATTATGAGAACCTATGATCATGTCCTCCATGAACGTTTCCATATGATCATATACTACACAATTGATCCGGACTTTGGTGTTTGTAAATAGTGTGCAAAATAAATGAATAATACCTCATTTAAAACTTTCAGAAAAAATACAATATCATAATGTCTTGCACAAAAGGCACAAAAATAACAAAATAAAAAGCAATCTCCTAAAGCTATAGCAAATCTGGAATCCTCCTAAGACCCATAGATGTAACATGCCTCTCAAACACGCATTCAGACGAACTCTTTGTAAAAGGGTCAGCAAAGTTTTCTTCCGGTGCTATCTTGGTTACCACTGTGTCTCCTCTTTCAATGATGTCTTAGATCAAGTGATACTTCCTCTCTATGTGTTTTTGCCTTTTTTGACACCGTGGTTCCTTGGATTGTGCTACTGCCCCACTATTATCAAAATAAAGTGTAATACGACGGCTAGCACCTGGTATCACCTTAAGATCCATAAAGAACTTCTTCAACCATGCGACTTTCTTTGCAGCTTCTGATGCTGCAACATACTCAGCCTCAGCGGTAGAGTCAGCCACACTTGACTGTTTGATACTTATCCAACAGATGGCCCCACCATTAAGAGTGAACACATAGCCTGAAGTTGATTTTCTTGAGTTAATGTCTCCTTAGAAATCTGAGTCTGTGTAACCAACGGTTTCAAGACTCCTACTTGAATAGACCAACATATAATCTCTCGTTCTTTGAAGATACTTAAGTATATGTTTAACTGCTGTCCAGTGTTCCTCTCCAGGATTAGATTGGTATCGACTTACTACTCCCACTGCATAGCAGATATCTGGTATTGTGCACAACATAACATACATAAGGCTACCTACTATTGAAGCATAAGGTATCCTACTCATGCGTTCTCTCTGTTCAGGAGTTTTAGGAGAATGCTCCTTGGAGAGATGAATCCTATGCCCGAAGGGTAAAATTTCCCTCTTGGAATTCTCCATGCTGAACCTGGCAAGTATTTTGTCGATGTAATTAGCCTGGGATAATGCTAATACCCTATTCTTCTGGCCTCGTAAGAGTTTAATACCAAGAATATAATTGGCTTCTCCTAGGTCCTTCATATCAAAATGTTTGCTTAGCAAGGTCTTTATGCCCGATAATACCTCTGTGTCATTACCAATAAGGAGTATATTATCTACATAAAGCACCAGAAAAGATACTGCTTCCCCTTGGATCATTTTGTACACACACGACTCAACAGGACTTTTCTCAAAACCATAAGACTTAATGGCTTGATCAAACCTGATGTTCCATGATCTAGACGCTTGCTTAAGTCCATAAATGGACCTTTGCAACTTGCATACCATGTGTACCTGATGCGTCACAAGTTTGAAGCTTTTGGAAAATTCCAAAAGTTCAAGGTTGAGGCAGAAAAACATCTTGGTGTTCAAATTAAGACTCTTCGGTCTGACCGAGGGGGTGAATACTTATCTGGAGAGTTCAGGTCTTACCTGATCAAAGAGGGGATAGTTTCACAATTATCTTCTCCAGGGACACCCCAGCAGAATGGAGTTGCTGAAAGGAGAAATAGAACCCTTTTAGAAAAGGCAAGATCTATGCTCAGTTATTCATCTCTTTTTGATTCATTCTGGGGATATGCCTTAGAAACTGCTATGTACCTTTTGAACTTAGCTCTGTCCAAGTCGGTTTCAAAGACACCAATAGAATTATGGAAAGGGTGTAAGCCCACCATGAATCATATTCGGATTTGGGGTGCTCTGACACATGTCTTACAACAAAAGACAAATAAAATGGACTCACGTACAGAAGTATCACTACTAGAAAAGCAGCTTTCAACATCGGTTATTTTGGACTTTTAACATCGGTTATCGAGCGATGTTGAATCAGGCGACGTTGAAAGTGGAGAATTTAACATCGGTTTTGAAAACCGATGTTACCAAATGTAAAGGACATCGGTTTGTCACCAACAACCGATGTGGAGTTGTCATACATGAAAGCGCTGAAAAGA
>PYAF01002419.1:17844-29842 GCA_007407185.1 Glycine tomentella | reverse complement strand
AACATCGGTTTTTCTTAAAAACCTGGGAAACCGATGTTAACGGCGACAACTTAACATCGGTTTTTGAGGTTTTTAACGAAACCGATGTTAACAAAGTCCATTTATTTACAAATTTGCCACCGCGTTTTCGTTAACATCGGTTTTTCAAATAACCGATGTTAAAGTGGCGATGTTAAAACCTATTTTTCTAGTAGTGTATGCATGTTTATAGGCTATCCTAAAGGAACCAGAGGTTGGTTGTTTTATAGTCCAAAAGAAAAAAAGGTCATAGTTAGCACTCACGCGACTTTCTTAGAGGAAGACTATATGACAAATTATAAGCCAAGAAGTAAGGTTATTCTTGACGAGCTAGTCTCAGATCAAGTTTCACCTCAACCTTAGGTGGTTCCAGCTTTTGTTCCTGTGGTTGTTCAAAAAGGGGAAAATATACCTATAGTTGAACACACATAGGAACTAGATTCAGAACCAGAAGTTCAGCATGATGTTCAACAAGTGGAACCTGTAGAAATGCAAGTACCACTTGTGGACGAACAAAATCAAGAATTGGTTAACCCATGTAATGAGGTTCCTCCAGAAATTTTTAATCCACCTAATTTGGATCGTCTTGTAGATGCATAACAACAAGTGCGTCAAAGTCGTAGTGGGAGATTGATTCGTAAACCCACAAGATTTCTCGTGTTGGGCGAATCATATCAAGATGTCATCATTGAAGAAGATGATGATCCCACGAGTTATGACGAGGCACTAGGAGATGTTGATGCTCAGCAACGGCTTGAGGCTATGAATCGTGAAATGAATACTTTGTATGCAAAGGACCCAAACCTAAGTCCAGCTCTAACTCAAATGGGTCACTATTCATCTCAGAGACAATTTCTCAAGGAATCGGTAAAGTTTGTGCATCTTACCTCTACGACGTTCAGGAAGGCTAGAGGACGGCTTCTTCAGGCTTGAACGTCCTTTAAAAAAATGCCTTCTTCCCCTCGAAATCGAAACTCTGTGAGGTATTTGGAGAAAATGATCTCTTTGTCTGATGATTTTTAGAAAGAACTAAGGTTGGAATCTAGCTATTGTGTGGTTCCTTTCAACTTTCCAGTTGCATGCAAAAGGGTTTTCGTTACGGCTGAGTGGTTATGAAGCTTTTCTCGCTTGGCAATGAAGAAAACAGAGAAAGAAAGAAGATGATGGTGTTCTGCGTAGAAACGTTGACAGTGGGTTATTTAAATGACCCTGCATGCGCCACTGGAACCACTCTGGCGTTATTGGTCACCATACACACATGCGCTGCCGAGTTCAGATTTATCCACTAAAAATCTAGCTTGTCCAGCTCAGCATTATTATAAAGCCCACGAGTTCTTTTAGCACCAAACCAAGGTCCGACTTGTTCGGGGTTCGATCTCAGCACCTTACAAATCATAGGTCCAACTTGTCTGGGGTTCGATCTTGGCACCTTACAATTCGAAGGTCCGACTTGTTCGGGTTTTGATCTCGGTACCTTACAAATCAAAGGTCCGACTTTTCTGGGGTTCAATCTCACCTTACAAATCAAAGGTCCGACTTGCCTGGGGTTTGATCTCGGCACCTTACAAATCAAAGGTTCGAATTTTCCGGGGTTCAATCTCGACACCTTACAAATCATAAGTCCGACTTGTCCGGGGTTCGATCTCGACACCTTAAAAATCAAAGGTCCGACTTGTCCGGGGTTCGATCTCGGTACCTTACAAATCAATATACATCTTGTGAAAGCACCAAGGCCCATGCATACCATATTATCGTCCATCTATCCAACATTTTTCCTACACGTATATTCCTCGTGACCCAAATTCTAAAATTTAAAAAGATTATATTTCAAGGTTAAACCTTCATCACAACAACCTCTTAAGCATGATTTTCCAAAGTGTCAACTCTGACACACAGATCATCATATTCACCCCACCTTTTTAAGAATTTTGACCACAAAATTCAAAGTCATACTTGTCAAGCAACTCGGGGTACAACTGCAAAAACTTCTATTCTCGCTCCTAAGTCTCCTCTTCAGGTGTCCTCCCTTCCCACTGTATCTTGACTATGGGAATAGTCCTACTCCGAATTTTCTTCTCCATCCTGTCGAGAATTCGTACTGGGCGTTTAGGACAAGTCAGATTCTCCCTAATCTGAACGATGTCAAGCTCCATCACGTGCGAAGGGTCTGACACATATCTCCTAAACTGTGATAGTGAAAAGCATCATGTAGCCCGAACAAATTGGGAAGGCAAAGCTAGCTTGTAAGCCACTGGTCCTATTCTCTGGAGAATCTGGTAAGGACCAATGAACATAGGACTAAGCTTCCTCACGCCCAATGCCTGTCCAACACCCGTGACTGGGGATAATCTTAGGAATACATGATCGCCCTCATCAAACTGCAATGGGCGGTGCTTGCTATCATAATAACTTTTCTACCGACTCTGAGCCCGCAACAACTTATCTCGAATCATGCGGATCTGCTCAGAAGTGTCCTCAACCATCTCAAGTCCAAGAATCTTACTCTCCCCTACCTCAATCCAGCAAGTAGGAGTCCTGCACCTCCAACTATACAATGTCTCATAGGGTGCCTTGCCCAAACTAGCATGAAAGCTGTTATTATACAAGAACTCCACCAGTGGTAGGTATCTATCCCATCTAGTTCCCTGCTCCAAAGCATAAGCCCTCAACATGTCCTCAAGATTCTGGATAGTCCTCTTTATCTGACCATCGGTTTGTGGATGGTAGGTTGTGCTAAGCCTCAGCTGGGTCTCAAAAGCCTCCTGAAGAGCACCCCAAAACCTAGAGGTGAACTTTGGATCTCTATCACTGACAATGCTCTCCAGGACACCATGCAGTTTGATAATCTCTTTGACATATAGCTGAGCCAACCTTTCCGCGGTATAGTCAGTCCAAACCGGTAAGAAGTGAGCTGACTTGGTCAGCCTATCGACAACCACCCAAATGGAATCACATCCCATCTGAGACCTCGGGAGTCAACTACGAAGTCCATGGAAATGCTATCCCATTTCCATTCTGTAATCTGCAAAGGCTGTAGTAGGCCTGACGGTTTCTAATGCTCAATCTTCACCTTCTGACATATCAGACACTTAGCCATATGCTCAGCTATGTCTCTCTTCATCCCGGGCCACTAGAAGTTCCTCTTAAGAGTCTGATACATCTTGGTGGCACCTGGATTAATGCTAAACTGGCCCTTATGAGCCTCAAACAGAACTGTATCCACCAGCTCCCCCTTAGGCACCACAACTCTCCCTTGGTATAACACCAAGTCCGGGGTTTCCCAAGAAATGTCCTTCTGTCTAATCAGGGATTTCACATCATCATCATATTTCTGGGCTTCTCGAATCCTCATAATCAACTCGTTATCAACCTTGGTCTCTCTCAACCCAAGACCCCATTCACCCTCAACCATGGTCAGGTGCATATCTCGGAAGTCCTCTATCAGCCTGTAGTCCTCAATCATCATGCAAGTTATGCTCATGTGTTTCCTACTTAAGGCGTTCGCCACTATATTAGCCTTCCCGAGATGGTATCTCAACTCAAAGTCATAATCTCTGAGGAATTCCATCCATCGTCTCTGTCTCATATTCAGCTCCTTCTGATCAAACAAGTACTTGAGAATCTTGTGGTTATTGAACACCACTAATTTGGCACCATATAGGTAGTGCCTCCATTTTTTTAAAGCAAAGACCACTGCTGCTAGCTCTAAGTCATGTGTAGGATAGTTCTCCTCATGTGGCTTTAGTTGCCTAGACGTATAGGCAACCACTCTTTTCTCCTGCATCAGCACACATCCAAGCCCCTGCTTGGAAGCATCACAATAAACCTCGAAACTTCCCTTAGGATCAGGAAGAGTCAAACACTGGAGCGATGGTCAACCTTGCCTTCAATCTATGGAAGCATTCCTCGCATTCATGAGTCCAGACAAATGGAATACCCTTCTTGGTAAGGCGGTCAAGGGTAACACCATTTGTAAGAACCCCTGAATGAACCTTCCATAGTAACCCGCCAGTCCAAGGAAGCTCCAAATCTCTGTAACATTATTGGGCCTCTCCCAAGTTATCATAACCTCTATCTTACTGGGGTCAACTAGTACCCCGTCTGCAGAAATCACGTGGCCCAGGAATTTCACCTCTGATAGCCAAAACTCACACTTCAATAGTTTGACATATAATTGGTCGTTCTTCAACGTATGAAGAACAGTCTTGAGGTGCTCGGCATGTTCCTCCTTACTCCTGGAGTAGATCAGTATGTCATCAATGAACACCACTACGAACTGATCCAAGAAAGGTTTAAACACTCGGTTCATATAATCCATGAACACTGTCGGGGCGTTCGTGAGACCGAATGGAATGACATGATATTCATAATGACCATACCTAGATCAAAATGCAGTCTTAGGTATGTCCTCAGGCTTAATCTGAATCTGGTGATATCTAGATCGCAGGTCTATCTTGGAGAACACATGGGCTCCACTCAACTGATCTAGCAGATCATCAATCCGAGGCAAAGGATGCTTATTCTTTATAGTAACCTTATTCAGCTGCCTGTAATCCACACACAAGCGCATACTCTCATCCTTCTTCTTCATGAAGATAACCGGTGCTCCTCATGGCGATACACTCAGCCTTATAAACTCCTTAGACAACAAGTCCTCAAGTTGTGCCTTAAGCTCCTTTAACTCCAAAGGAGCCATACAGTAAGGAGCTATAGATATGGGTCTTACACCTGGAATCAAATCAATGGAGAATTCTATTTCCCTTTCAAGTGGAAGCTATGTAATCTCCTCCGGGAATATGTCAACAAACTCACTCACTACTGGAATCTCTAACAGGTCTACCCCCTGCCTCTCCTCCGCTGCACTCAGCAAAAGATAACGCCTGAACTCCTCCCTTCATTGCCTTGCGAGCTTGCAAGACCGTGCAAAATGAAGTGGAACCTGGGCTTGCCCCATTTGAAGGTACCACGACCTTCTTATTGCAGCAATCCAACATAATGCCATACTTGGCCAACCAATCCATACCCAAAATAATTTCAAGGGTAGACATCGTAAGGCAATATAGATCAACACTATACTCTCTACCTTCAAACAGAAACTGCACATCTCGACAGTACATATCCTCTCGACACTGCTCCCTAGAAGCAGTGGTAACCTCCATAGGAGGGAAAAATCTGAACATTTGCAATTTAAGCCCTAAAGTAGTATGATACTTAATGAAGGAGTGAGTAGCTCTAGAGTTGAACAAGACTCTCACATCATAACCATCGATCAGAATATTACCTCTAATCAAGTCAGGAGCTCGGGATGCCTTTCTGGCATCCACTGTGTAGATTTGACCTGTAGTGGGTGCTTCTGAAATCACTGGGGTGGCTACAACCCGGCCACCTGCCTATAGGCAATCTCTAGCATAGTGGCCCTGCTTGCCATATCTATAGCGTATAGGCTGACCAGTGGGGCACACTCCCCAATGATTCCTCCCACAAATGTGAGTTAGAGCTAGTCTTTGTAGCGATCCTTTCTGACTGAGGCCTTTCTTGAACCGGTCTGCTGGAGAAGAAACTATCAAATCTTTGCCCTTGCCCTTCTCGGTCAGGACTGGACCTCCTCACCTCTTGTCTCATGGAGGAAGTAGGTTGGCTGCCACTGCGCCTCCTGATCATATCCTCCACTCGGCGGCACTGTCTCACCAGCCTGCCCAAATCTCGGGATCCATACCAACAATCTTCTCCTCAATGCTCTCACTAAGTACCCTCTGGAACTTAGCAGCAAGAACCTCTGCATCACGTAGATCCCTCCTGAAATGCACATACTTAGCCAACTCATTGAATTTGGCTAAGTATTCATCCACTGACATCCGTCCCTGACAAGGCCTTCAAACTCGGCCTGCTTATGCTCTCTAGCACCTCTGGGAAAATATCTATCCAGGAACTGGGCCTCAAAAGTCCGCCAGGTGATAGCCTCACTCTGGCCTCTCAGCAACTGTGAAGTGGTGCTGTAGCAGATATGTAGCATAAAGAAGTCTCTGATGGTCTGGGCACTCCATCATTGTGAAGATTTTCTCTAATGCCTGCAGCCATTTGGCGGCAGCAATGGGATCATATCCCCCATAAAAAGCTGGAGGGCCATGCTTGCGAAAGGCAATGGACATCTTCCCTCTAGCAGCTGCATCCTCCTCCACATCAGCTTAGGACAACTGGCCCCCCTGTGGTGGCTAGGCCCATCAGACTGATGGCTACCTCCACCCTGGTGGCAACTACCCTCGCCCTCGTAAGTAGGTGGTGGAGAGGATGCTCTGTTCTCTTTCCGCAGAGATCTTAACTCTACTATCAAAACCTCGTTGGCCTTCATCAAGGCCTCATTTGCCTGTCGATTTGTAGCCATCTCCTGCTGCATAGCTGTCAAGGCAGCTGTTACTGGGTCAGGGTGTGCATTGGCGTCCACCGTCTCACCGTTGTTCCGGGTCCTCACCATGCTATTCCACATGTCACACAAAGAGTGACTTGATCAGGCCCACACTTAGCGACCACACATGCAATAATCATAATGAACACCTTTAAAACAGTTGTGAATAACACACAAATCACCATACATAATGCTTCCCTCGAAAATTGCTCTGATACCATTTAAAATGTAATGCCCTGTATGCATTCGATTCGTTAACATTCAATTATGGTTGTTAAGCATAATGATTAATTAAGTTAATTAATTAGGAAGCAACTAATAAAATGACGTCGACATACGTCAACTACAATATCATGTTTGCATTATGTATGGTAACATTCACATGAAATAGTATAACAAATATACATCAACTATGTAACTTTCCCCTCAGGGATACAAACTATATATAGGCATAACATAACAATGAGCCAACATGCTCTCAACATAAAATGCTTAAAGTTCACACAAAACCATTTTCCTACTTGGGCCTCTTGCCTCGGGATCCACATCTTCTCGCTGAGCATCACCTCCAAAAATTAAATCCCCAAATGGGTGAGATACAATCTCAGTAAACTCAGGGTTCTTGGAGGCCTCTCCTCCCCCTGGTTCACTTCTATGACACATAGCATCAAAATAGGCATCACATAATCTAGCCACCACGGCTCGTATAAATTGCATCACATGTATATCCCAACACAGTTATAGCAAGAGAAGATCATCCACTTAAGGGCACATTCCTTCAGGACTTTACGCAGACATATATTGCTCTTCCAAGAAAAGATCATCCACTTAAGGGCACATTCTCTCAGGTTTATATATATATATATATATATATATATATATATATATATTAACCACCTGGAGTTGTTCCTGACTCCAAGGGAAGTCCATACTTTGTCTATTCTACTGGTCAGAAAATCTCATCAATCATACAACATATCATCACAGTGTATATCATATACATGTTCTTAGTTAAAAAGAAGTAACACACAATTTCAATACCACATACATCATGACATACAATAACCATCACTCCCTCGGAGTATGGTGGGACATAGTCAAGGGAAAAACTCCCAAGAACAAAGAGCTTATCTGCTCGAAATGCTACACTGACTCTCCCGCTCTCGTGGTCGAATCCACCAGTATCCTCTATATCACGCTCTCCATAAATTGCATGCAAGCAATCAATAACATTTATCAACCGTTGCATGAAAAGAAACGTTATTCTTTTCCAAAGGACCCAAACCTAAGTCCAGCTCTAGCTCAAATGGGTCACTATTTATCTCAGAGACAATTTTTGAAGGAATCGGTAAAGTTTGTGCATCTTACCTCTACGACGTTCAGGAAGGCTAGAGGACGGCTTCTTCAGGCTTGAACGTCCTTTAAAAAAATGCCTTCTTCCCCTTGAAAAAGAAACTCTGTGAGGTCCTTGGAGAAAACGATCTCTTCGTCTAATGATTTTTAGAAAGAACTAAGGTTGGAATCTAGCTATTGTGTGGTTCCTTTCAACTTTCCAGTTACATGCAAAAGGGTTTTGGTTATGGGTGAGTGGTTATGAAGTTTTTCTCGCTTGGCAATGGAGAAAACAGAGAGAGAAAGAAGATGATGGTGTTCTGTGTAGAAACGTTGAGAATGGGTTATTTAAATTACCCTGGGGCGTGTATCACGCGCCACTGGCACCATTCTGGCGCTATTGGTCATCATACACACATGCGCTGCCGGGTTCAGATTTATCCACTAAAAATCTACCTTGTCCAGCTCAGCATTATTATAAAGCCCACGAGTTCTTTAGGCACCAAACCAAGGTCCGACTTGTCCGGGGTTCAATCTCAGCACCTTATAAATCATAGGTCCGACTTGTCCAGGGTTCGATCTCGGCACCTTACAAATCAAAGGTCCAACTTGTCCGGGGTTCGATCTCGACACGTTACAAATCAAAGGTCCGACTTGTCCGAGGTTCGATCTAGCCACCTTACAAATCAAAGGTCCGACTTGTCTGAGGTTCGATCTCGGCACCTTACAAATCAAAGGTCCGTCTTGTCCGGGGTTCGATCTCGACACCTTACAAATCAAAGGTCCGACTTGTCCGGAGTTCGATCTCGGCACCTTACAAATCAATATACATCTTGTGAAAGCACCAAGGCCCATGCATACCATATTATCGTCCATATATCCAGTATTCCTCCTACACATATATTCGTCGTGACCCAAATTCCAAAATTCAAAAAGATTATATTTCAAGATTAAACTTTCATCACAATAACCTCCTAAGCATAATTTTCCAAAGTGTCAACTCTGATACACAGATCATTATAAATCTCCTGAAAAAATTATAATATTTCTAGCGGTTAATTGAGACTGCCACAAACAAATTGTCAGAAAAATATTATTTCTTTCTAGTGAAATTACATCAAAACAAACTACTCTACGTTGAACTTATAAAAATCCTAGACAAATACGTTATATCATGTCCTTGTGTATATTCTAGTATTAATTTTCTTAGTAGTCAATAAGTCCATTTTCATTAATCTCCACTTCCCACAAAGTTTTCCATTCCCACATTGCTCACTCCCTCGTTAGGTGATGTTGCACTCAATCATATTGCTGCCAATTTCAATTCAGCAACGCAGTCTTTTAGGGCGATCCTCTAAAGCACAGATACTCTTGTTTTAGGCAACGTATTATAATTAAATCTGGATCATATAATCGAAAACTTCAGATTTAAGTGATTACATGATATTTAAGCTTAACCGTTCATATTTGATTAAATATGATAACTTCACTGTCATGCATGCGTCATCTCATATCCAACTCATGGACAACACCAAAGCCATAAAGAAGAAAGTAATTTGACTACTTTCTTGTAGGACATTCACAATTCATATATATGTTCCAACTTGATAAAGGGTGTTTGTCAAAAAAAAAAAAAAACAAAAACAAAAACAAAAACAAAAACAAAAACTTAGAAAAAGGGTTGTAAATGCAAATAAGTGTAATTTGATTCCAAATTGGGAATAATTATATCTACAGATTAAGAATCAAATTAAGAGATGATTATACCTAATTACACCAAATATTATTTCTATGATCCTAATTAAGAGAATTTGATTACTTCATAAGTTAGACATTCGTAACCTAATAAGGCATATAATAAATTTTTAATTGTTATTAATGCATTTACAATGCAATTACTTATTTGAGTTGTTTAGAAATAAGACGTGTTGCTTAATAAAAGTTGTCGTTGGAATATTTGAAATGTGACATTTCTCTTACCAGAATTATTGTTTATATAAGAAATTTTGCTTAAATATATATTTTTATCAATAAAAGAGGTACTTTTTAGGCCAAAAGTTTAGAGAAAAAAAAAAAGTTAAACACTCACTTTAACAATCTTAATATTAAAGTGTATTTTTGTTTAATTAGAGTACTTTAATTTATTATCATTATTATATTTAAATTTTGAATAAAATTAAGTTAAAAAACAAAATATACTAAATAAAACTAAATCAAGTTACTATAACATCTAAACTGAATAACGAAAATTGTTATAACAAAAGAATTATTAAAATATTATCATAAGAATATTTTAAATATGCGCATAAGTTATATAATAACGAGTATTAATGTGAATTATTTAATTTTTTATTAATATTAAATCAGATTAAATTAAACTAAATCAACGACTATTTTGATGTTAAAATTTTAATTAATGTCTATAAATTTTCAAGTAATTAAAATTTATATATGTATATATATTAATATAAATATAGATATATATATATATATTTTCTAAATGCATAAGAAAAAATGGAAGTCCCGTATTTAAAGAATATACTAGTTATCTAACGTCAAATTTTAGTAGAATTTGTACATGCTATGCTACTGTGTTAGGCAGATATGATGAAACTGCGTCTCTAGATTTCAGGATAGGATAGTGTCGTGTGAAAACCTACGCATTAGCGTGGAATATGGATGCACTTTGCTTATTAATTGTTCTGCTTTGTGAAATGTTCACACCCGACAACATTAAAATAAAGTGTCAATCCTTGCACGCAACATGTAATCTATTTTCAGAACAGGATGTCACTCAAAGTATATCTTATTGCCACCAAAAGTAATAAATAGGAAATTAAAAAGACCACTGTGAAGGCTGATATCTTATTTTCGGAAACGCAATGGGAAGAAGGACATCTCTTTAGTAAAATTATGTTTGCTTTTAATGCCTTGCTTTGACAATTGGAAGAACGTACCAATGTGAATTGTGAAGGCTTGAGATCTTATTTCCAGAAACGCAATGAAATTTGAGTACTACTACTAGTGTTATTATATATATATATATATATATATATATATATATATATATATATATATATATATATATTACAACACGCAGAAACGTGGCAACAAATTGATTGGACGAGGTTTAAACCAAGAACAAGAGTGTAGTATTTTGTTTTCATCTGATAATTAATGATAATAATATGAGTGGTCATAAAAGGAGAGCCATATATAGAACCAATGGGGCCATATATAGCATCCGTCACCCTTGAAGTTTCTACAAACACTGGTGGAGTGAAAATAAATGTCTATTCAATTCTTCAAAATACAATTTGATTTATTTAAAATTATGTTGACCAGCCGAAAACCAACATGTGTTGAGAAATATTAGCAATATATTTATCAACATTTCTTTTATATTTTTTATTGATTAAATTTATTAAAAATTACAAAATAAGATATAACATTTATACATTTATATAATTTTCAATAAATTTTGTTAATAATAAAAAGGCTAAAATATAATTTTTCTCCCTCTATTTTATAATTGATACATTTTATTTCTCATTTTTAAAAAGTTCACGATTTTAGTTCTTTATTTTTTAATTCAAACATTTTGTTCCCCACTTTTCAAAATTCCGTAATTTTAATCCTTGTGTAAATTTCAAAGGTTGATCAATGTATTTTGTAAATATTGATTGTCAAATATTGATTTATATTATCCACATGAATTTTTTAAAATTATTTAATTGCTAACAAGCTTAATTTATTAAAAAAATAATTAAAAAATTGTATAGTCAAGTCTAAAATTAAAAAAATAGATTAAAATTGTATAGTTTTTAAAAATTGAGGAACATAATTTATCAATTTAAAAATAGGAAGATTAAAATTACAGATTTAAAAAAAATAAGAGACATAATGTCTCATTTAAAAAATAAGATGACTAAAATCACATATTTAGAAAAATAAAAGAAAAATTAAACTTTAGTCCAATAAAAAAATATTGAAAAAAGCGTCTCATAGAAGTGCTTTCACCTTTCCTCCAAAGTGGGAAGACGACCTATAATGACCCTCACAATTAAAGTGTTGAGACAAAGATTAAATGAAGTATGTAAAGATTATGTTAAGTGTAAGAAGTCTTATTATGCCAAGCAAGTCAAGTAAAACTCTTAGTATAAATGTTATAAGTTGAAATGATATAAAGTATAAGAAGTGATGATTAAGGTTTGTGATTCTAGACTTATGGTCTAGATAATTGGA
>PYAF01002418.1:27971-43076 GCA_007407185.1 Glycine tomentella | reverse complement strand
GAGGTATTATGGCCTGAATTACTGTACATACTTTTACAAAAGTTGTTCATAAGGCCAAATGAACGGTGAAAACATGATAATACTCTTGTTTTGGCTGAGTTGAATCAAGATGGGTTCTTGGCTTTGATTAAGCCTGAAATTGAATTGTACAGAGTTTTAACGAAACTCTGAGGCCTTAGTTAGATTGAGGCAGACAATTGAAGGTCAATGGATAGCCTAATAGAAGCTGGGCTAATACGAACCTTAAGTTAGAAGACATGGATTGATAAAGGAAGGAAGAACATCTCCTTTCATATAAGCGGTTGAAAATCGTTACTGATGCTTTGATTCATGCCTATTGTAGGGCGTGAAGCACATATCACTGGTAGAGATCCTCACGAGGCTAGGAGAGCCGATTCTGAGCTGAGACTAGGTAAGCTCATTGTTCTTGGGGCTTGTTTTCCTTTCTGTGTTCACCACACCCAAGAGGGTGATGGTCTGATATGTTATGCCTCATGATTATTGTATGATATTATTAGTTGGAAATATGTATGTAATGACATGACGATGATTAATTAGATATATATATATATATATATATATATATATATATATATATATATGAACCTTGTGAGGGTGTGATGTTGATAATGATATGTGTAGTGATGATATACTAATTCTCTGGCCAGTAGAATGTTCATATAAGACCTGAGTTGAGTGGAGAGCCCTTAAATGGATGATCTTCCTCAGGCAATGTGTGTGTGTAATAGTCCTGAGTTGAGTGGAGAGCCCTTTAATGGATGAGGAATTTAATGAAATGGATGCTTACATGGTACTTAGTGACATGTGATTATGGCATGACTGGAACGACCATGATTAGGCCAAATTACTATATTATATGTATAACATTGAATCAGGGTAAAGGAGATGATCTCCAAGACCTGAGCTTGCTGAGATTATTATCTTACCCCGTTTGGGGCTTATGTTGCAGGAAATGATACAGGAGTAGCAGAGAAATCCCAAGGCAAGAGGCCTGAGATGGGATAGATATTGATCAACACCCTAGGCATAGTTGATCGAGCTTGTTGGCTCACATTTTGTTATTTTGCTTGTATTCTGGATACCTAGGGAAAATGTGTTTAGTCTTGAGACTATGTATATTGTAAAAGACTAAGATTCACCATATATGTACATAATGTGTATTTATATTGAATTCAGGCTTCCTTTATTGTTTTGTTTCCATGCTTGCTGCGTTATTCTGATATTGTAACAATGTTAATACGCCGGGTGCACACGGGGTGTTACAGGGTAGGTCCTGGTCTTTGTGCCAAGTATATATCTTGGTCTTTATGTTCCTGAGAACGTATATTCCTGCAAGGGAGAGATATGACAAGGATAACATATGTTGAGGATGGACATAATCGTACCTTGTGTTTGTCAAGTCTGATACCAGTGGAGTTGTCCAGGCTGGATTTTGTCAGGATTCATCAAGACATAGTCTTGGGTTTGCTGAGAACATACCAGTGGTGCGCCCACCTGGATTTTTAGAGGTTGACCGAAGCTCTTAGGATTTATGAACCTTAACAATCTACCTTAGCTCGGATTTTATAAACCTATAAATGACTAAGAACAAATTTCTGGATTGCCGAGGTGGATCCTGGGCTTATCAAGGCCAACGGGTTATATGGGATTACGAGCCTTCTCCCAAGGGCAGACCTTGGGTCTTCATGCCAAGATGGATCTTGGACTTGATAAGGTCAACTAGATGGATGGAATTATGAACCTTCTTCCAAGGACGGACCTTGGGTCTTCGGTCGACCAACGCTCTAGCCTTACGAACCTTGATAGGTCTGCGTAGTTTGGTCGAATCACCGAGGTGGACCCTGGACCAAGGACAGACCTTGGAATTTCATGCCGACCAACGCTTTAGTCTTACGAACCTCTACGGTTCTAGGTAGTTTGGTCGGATCACCGAGGCGGACCCCGGACCAAGGATAGACCTTGGAATTTTATAGTTAGCCAGATGGACTGGTCTTATTGACTGTACAACGACGCGGACCTCAGACCAAGGATAGACCCTGGGATTTTATAGTCAGCCAGATGGACTGGTCTTATTGACTGTACAACGAGGCGGACCTCGGACCAAGGATAGACCCTAGGATTTTGCTGGAGGTCCAACTAGGGAAACCCTAGGATTTCATGAACCTTTAGAGAGTACCAGGACGCGTCCGCCCTGGATTTTAATAAAACTTGCCAAGGACGAACCCTGGTCAAGTACCAAGACATGGTCTTGGGTTTTTGTCGAGGCTGGACTTAGGAGAACGCTCAAGTAATATCGTCAAACATCCTGAAATATTGACATAAGTAAAAGATAAGAGGTATATGTTTTATTAATAGAGTTTTTAATACACATATATTTCCTCTGTTTATTCCTCGGATGGGCCTCATTAAAACCTTTCCAAGTAAAAACCCAGTGGGAAAAAAGGACTTGAAATAGGAAAAAGAGTACGCCATCCGGTCTTGAGCTTTCTAGCTGAAATAAAAATTCATGTGGGTGGTATTCCAGGTTCTTGGAATATCTTTGCCACTGAGTTCTTGCAATTTGTAGGCGCCATTTTCCAAGCTAGGAACAACTCTGAACGGGCCTCTCCAGTTTGGTCCAAGCTTGCCTGCACGGGGATCCTTTCTAGCTTCCCCTCGGACGCGCCAGACTAGGTCGCCTGGCTGAAAGTTCGGGGCTACACTTTGGAGTTATATCTTTGTGTCATGCGGAGCTTGGCCGCTTCTTCTTTAACTCTGGCTATGTCTCGAAGTTCTTCACTGGTTTCCAGCTCAACCCTCATATTGTCCTCGTTGCACTATTCCTAAAAAGCATCCTTCTAGTTGAAGGTTCCCCTAACTCGACAGGTATCATGGCATCAGTACCATATGTCAGGCGAAAAGGAGTTTCCTTTGTAGTGCTTTGAGGCGTACAGTGGTATGCCCAGAGTATGCTGGGTAGTTCCTCCCTCCAGAGCCCTTTGGACTTGTCAAGTCTAGTGCGAAGGGCTTTAAGAATAACTCTATTTGCCTCTTCTGCTTGACCATTGGTCTGGGGGTGTTCAACAGAAGTGACCAAGTGTTTGATACCTAGTCTTGTGAGGAAGTCTTCATAGGTATGTGCTTTAAACTGTGTTCCATTGTCAGTGACAATAGCATAGGGTAGACCGTACCTGCATATAAGATTTTTCCAAGTGAAGCTTTCCACTTCACTGGCAGTTATCTCCCGAAGTGACTTTACCTTAATCCACTTTGTGAAGTAGTCGATGGCCACTACTAAAAACTTGACCATCCCGGGAGCCTTAGGAAATGGTCCCAAGATGTCCATGCCCCACATAGCAAAAGACCAAGGAGAGGATATGGTGTGAAGGTTATCAGGGGGGATCCGTGAGATATCTGCAAATTCCTGACACCTTTTGCATCTGAGTGCAAAGTTGCAAGCATTCGTCCTCAGTGTTGGCCAGTAGTACCCTGCTCGCAATACCTTGGTGGCTAGAGATCGTCCCCCTGTATGGAGTCCGCATATTCCTTCATGGAGTTCCCTCAGGACATAGTCGGCCTGTGAGCTGTCCAGACACTTAAGTAGTGGTGCTGTCAGCCCTCTTTTGAATAACTCATTGTCAATGATAACATAGTAGCTGGCTTTTCGCTTTAGTCGTCGGGCCTCATTTTCATCTGTTGGGAGTATCCCCCTTAAGAGAAAATCTCTATAAGGGGTCATCCAAGTGGGCTCCTGTATCTCAACAGCCATTGTCACTGGGGCGTCAATGGTGGGTTCCTGGAGTGTTTCTTGGATGATTGTCTTGAGGTGACCGGTCTTCTTGGTGCTTGCCAGCTTGGACAACAAGTCAGCCCTGTTGTTACTCTCTCGAGGTATGTGATACATCTCAAAACACTCGAAGCTGTCGATAAGTGTTTTGGCTAGATGATAATATTGGAGGAGTATGGCTTCCTTGGTTTGATATTTGTCTGCTATCTGTCCCTGGACGAGCTGTGAGTCGGAGTAGCATCTCAGGTAACGAGCCCCGACTTCCTTAGCGAGTTTGAGTCCTGCAATGAGTGCCTCATACTCGGCTTGGTTGTTGGAAGCCTTGAAGTTGAGCTTGAGGGCTTGTTCCAGCGAGATGTTGCCAGGTCCTTCGAGTATGATGCATGCTCCGCTTCCCTGCACATTGGATGCTCTGTCCACGTAAAGGTTCCACCAGTCGGGGGTGGATTCTTTCTTCCCAACAAATTTTGCTAGGAAGTCTGTCATGAATTGTGCCTTTATGGGACCACGTGGCTCATATCGAATGTTAAATTCTGACAATTCGACTAACCATGCTACCATTCGGCCTGCCAGCTCTAGTTTCCTCAGTACCTGTTTAATAGGATAATTAGTTTTGACTATTACCTGGTGACTTTAGAAATATTGTCAGAGGCGTCTGGCTGAAGTGATCAATGCCAAAGCTATCTTCTCGATCATTTGATAGCGCTTCTCGGCATCATGTAGCATACGACTGGTGAAATAAATAGGGAGTTGAAGCTTCACTTCTTCTTGGACGAGTGTCGAGCTAACAGCGTCGTCTGTTGCCGAGAGGTACAAGAGCAATGGTGTGTCCTGCCGAGGTCGACTCAAGATAGGTGGTGCAGCAATTGTCTTCTTGAACGTCATAAAAGCCTGCTCACAAGTGTCATCCTAGAGGAATGGCGTTGTCTTGGTGAGTAGCCTATAGAAGGGTTTTGCTTTCTCAGCAAGCTTCGGGAGGAATCGGGACAGCGCGGCTAGTCTTCCATTCAACTTTTGAACTTCATTGACACTAGTCGGGCTACGCATTTGCAATATGGCTGAACATTTGTCCGGGTTGGCTTCAATACCTCGGTGTGTAATCATGAAGCTGAGGAATTTGCCGCCACCCACTCCAAATGTGCACTTCTCAGGATTGAGGCACATGTTATATTTTCGAACCTCCTCGAATACCTCTTCCAGATCCGCTACATGCTGGGCTACACTCTGAGATTTGACAACCATGTCGTCCACATAAACCTCGACATTGCGTCCGATCTGCTTTCTGAAAACACGATCCATCAGTCGCTGGTATGTGGCCTCCGCATTTTTGAGACCAAAGGGCATAACCCTGTAATAGTAGTTGGCGTCTTCGGTGATGAAGGCAGTCTGCTCTTCGTCCGGAGCATGCATTCTGATCTGATTATAACAAGAATATGCGTCCAGGAAGCTTGAGACGTGGAACCCAGACGCCCCATCAATAAGTTTGTCAATGTTGGGTAATGGGTACGCGTCCTTGGGACATGCCTTGTTGAGATCTATAAAGTCTGTGCACATGCGCCATTTCCCACTAGCTTTTTTAACCATGACAACATTGGCAAGCCATGTGGAATATCTGACTTCTCTAATGAAGTTGGCCTTGAGCAATTTGTCAATTTCTTCTTTGACCTCCTTTCGCCGTTCTTCACCCATGTTTCGCTTTTTCTGTGCAATGGGCTTGGCCTGTGAACATACTGCTAGTCTGTGACATATGACACTAGGGTCAATGCCAGGCATGTCGGATGGTTGCCAAGCGAATAGTGATGCATTTTTATGGAGCACATCAGCTATATGCCTGTATTCATGGCTGGTGAGCCCTTGGCTGAGCTGCGTACACTGTCCAGGTTTGGGCCCGAGTTGCAGTTTAACTAGCTCTTCCATCGGTTTTGGTCCTTTGTCGATATTGTCATCGCGTGGATCCACATCGAAGGCTTGATCATTGCGAGCTACAAAGACTGTCAGTGTAGAAGGAATAAAATTTCTATCGATATTCATTACCTGGGTGGTGCCCCTCGAAGTGGTACGATGTCTGACCGGTTGTCTGTTTGGAGGATATGGTGCCACTTTAAGGCTTTCAACGTAGCACTATCTGGCTTGCTTTTGGTCAGCCTTTACGGTGACAATTTCTCCCGTCACAGTAGAAAATTTCATCTTTAAGTGTGGGGTAGAGACGATAGCCCCCAACTCGTTTAAAGTTTTCCTACTTATCAGGACAAGATAAGATGTATCAGTGTCAATGATATTGTAGCTGATTGTGAAACTTCTGGATAGCAGACCTTAATCGAAGGTGGTCATTAGGTCAACATATCCCAAGGTGTCGACTCTTTCTCCTGCAAAGCCTAGGAGAGGTTTTGAGCAAGGCTGTATGGCTGATGATAAAATCTCCAGCTTCTGAAAGGTCTTCAAATACAAAACATCAGCTGAGCTGCCCTGGTCGATGAGCACCTTTGTCACCTTGAAGTTAGCAATAATGAGGGACACAACCATAGGGTTGTCTTGATGGACAGGGTTGATCCCTTCAAAATCAGCGTCTGTAAAAGTGATAGGAGGCAGACTCCACATTGGAAGATTATTGATGGAATTGATGTCAATATCTCTGATGGAGTGTAGGTGCCTTTTACGAGACTGACTGGACGATTCTCCATAGGAGAAGCCCCTTGCGATGGTGTGGATTACACCACAAATGTGTTGATTGGGATCTTCTCCTTGTTGACGAGGGGGTTGACGTTCGCGTCCAGGTTGCGGTGGTCTTTGCCTCCCTCTGTCTTTTGCATCATCTCTGCGCCTATTGTTGTTCCTGAAACGATCTTCTCGTCATTCCTCTTGTCTATGTACTGGAGGGGGATTATCAGGTCTTTTTATAAACCTTGACAAGTTCCCTGCTTGGATAAGTTCTTCGATCTTATCCTTTAAGGTGACGCAATCCTCCGTACTGTGACCAGTGCCACGATGATACCTGCAATACTTGTTAGGGTGTCCTCCTATTTTTGAAGGAGCGGGTAATGTTACCTGGACTTCAGTATTGAATGCTTCATCCATGACCATGGCTTGATTGACCGTCAAGGGAGTGTATCTCTCAAACCTGGGTCCTTTGGGGATAAGCTGTGACTTGTATGGCCTGTGCTTCTTATTATTCCTTCGAGGGTCGACAGGTGTTTCATGTTTCTCATGCTTCTGTCCCACCTGTCGGACCTCATTGCGGAACTTTGACATCTCTTCCATCTGGATATACCCTTTGGCTCTTTCGCGTATTTCGTCCATGCTAGAAGGAGGTTTCTTGCATAGACTATCCACGAATTTGCCAGGTTGTAGGGCTAGAATCATGGAATGTAGTGCCACCTCAGGATTGAGGTTTCTGATCTGAGAGGCGACATGTGAAAATCGTTCCATGAGCTTACGAAGAGGTTCATTATCGGCTTGACGCAATGTCGCCAATGCAGCAGATGTCAACTTGTGAGTCCGACTAGTGGCATACTGTGCACTGAACTTTTCGACAAGGGTGTCGAAGCTATCGGGGAGATCACCATACCATGTTAGCGCAGCCCCTTTTAAAGATGTAGGGAATACGCGACATAATATGGCGTCGTTGTTGGTGTAGAGATTTGCCTGCGAAAAGAAGGCATCGAGGTGTTTGTCCGGATCGGTGGTTCCGTCATACCTCTCTAAGTGCAGAGGTTTCCAGCCGAAAGGGATGTCGACTTCCATGATACAGCCGACAAGCAGATTACGGCGAGTGTTGTGTCTCTCCCTTCGATATCCCTGCATTAAACTGCGAATACCTGGAGGGTCGACAGTTTGTCGAGGGTGCGAGGGTTGTTGAGGATGTGACTTGCCTTGTGTCTGTTCTTCTCTGGTAGTGTGAGTGCGTTCGTCCTCCCGAGGATGTCTTGCTCGGGCTTCATCACGATCATCTTTCAATCTTTGAATTTCTTCCTGGTATTTGCATTACATCTCCTCCATGCAGTTCTGGAGTTGCAGTATGGTGTAGGCATTCGTCATGGTAGTTTGTGGAGGGTTAGACGCATCGACAGGAGTGTCGCGTCTAACGCTGGAGTGTGTACTGACCATGGACGCGTACCAGTGAGTGATTTGAATGTGAGGCCGCAGGGTAAGTTTTACCTGGGCCCCACAGCGGGCGCCAAATGTTCTTACCAAAATCTGGAAATTCCACGTGTGGGCTTGATGTGGCCTTGGTGGACTCCAAATTCTGTGGCGGAGAAGTAGAGGTAGGCTTTGCTTAGAGGAGGGACCTGCAAAACAAAGGAAAAACACTCCGACGCTCAAGTAAGTACATTAAATTTGTAAGGGTGACCAAGTGAGGACTCGAGTATAGAGAATGAGAGACTTGAGTAATGCATTCAAGTTTAAGAGATAAGAGTGTGAATGAACGTTGAGTTCGAAGTGTGTAGAAGTGAGTGAGATGAGTTAGAGAGAACCTGGAGGGTTGTATTTATAGTGTGGAGTAGGCCTTGGGCCATTACTTATAGATAATCGGTTAATAAGATAATAATAACAGATAATAGCAGGCAGTTATCTTAATTTGAATAAGAGATAATGTGTACCTTATTGATATATTGTTACTTGTAGATAAGTAACAACTAGTAGATAACTTGTTGAGATATGATAAGATAAGGTGGTTACACCTATTTGAATATCCTTGCATGTAGATAGGCAATTAACAAGGAGAGAGAATATTGATGATGTTCACGCTCCTGTGGAGGGTTGACGTCCGTGCTCCTGTAGCAGTATTGACAAGGAGCCCGGACATTCTGTCTGGTCTGGCACCTGGAGGTTGAATAAGCACCTATTAATGAGGCAAGGCTGATATGGAGGGTGGCTACGTGTACAGTGACATTTATGATGGTGGCCACGTGTCATTTTACTATTTTGGACTGTACAAGAACATTTAATATAAAAATATGGATCTTACTAATCAGTGTGTCCTTAGAATATTGGTTAAAGAACTAAAAGGAGAAAATATTTATTATGTGAAACTTAGGAAAACATAAAAATAATTATGGGGAGCACAATTTTGTTTATCCCAATAATAACCTTTCTTCTTTTAGTTTCATAACCAATATCCTAAGGACACTGTTTACTATTTGCCTAAAATATATTAAGTCAAAATCAATTAATACAAGAATAACTATATTCTTATAAGTTGTCTTAGTTATATGTGTTGATGATTTGCTTCTTGTTGCATTATTTGTGAGCAGTGATGACTTCTAATTTAGTTTTAGCTACATAATTTAACTACCTTATGATAGTATTGTTTATGACATAAAAACTTTATAATTTAAACTTAATCTTAATTATATACTTCTCTTTTAAGTTTTAAATGAAATTCTCTAAAATTATAAATATTGTTTGGACAAGTAGAATATTTTAGATTTTAGATTTACACATTCATAATATTTGATAGGGCTTCACTTGTTTAATGTAGAGTTTGAGACATGTGAATGAAATCAACAAAATGTGATGATTTTTTTCCTGCAAATTTTTCTCTTATTTTTTTGTTCTTCATGAATACATTAACTAGAAATGATGCAATTATTTTATTAATTTATTGTTAACTAAATATTGACCCTGCATTGCAGGGGTCACTACTATAAAAGCGCTTTTTAAAGACGGTTATTTAACCCATACAAAGAAGGTTCCCGTCTTTGTAATGAGCGTCGTTGAAAGGTAAGACTTTCGACGCCGATTATTGAACTGACTTCATATTAAAGGATTCTAAGACAGTTGATCTAGAAAACCGTCTTAGAAACCTTTAAAAAAAAAAATCTATAATTGAAAAATCGATTTAGAATGTCACCATTCTAAGTTGGTTTTAGCCTAAAATCGTCATAGATTTCATGTTGAATTTTTTTTGAAGGCTTCTAAGACAGTTTTAGGCCATAACCGTCTTAGAATGTCATCATTATAAGACGATTTTCATAAGGATTGTCTTATAAATAAGTTTTTTTAATAAAAAAATTAAATAAATGTAAACTAAGACGGTTTTTCCTTAGAAAAATTGTCTTACAATGTATACATTCAAAGACGATTTTTCTTAGAATCGTCTTAGTTAAACATTTTTTAAAAAATAAAAAATAAATTTAAACTAAGACGATTTTTCCAAATAACCATCTTAGTTTAAATTTATTTAAATTCTTTGGGAAAGAAATTTCAAAACTTTAAAAATATATTTAAATTCTGGGTTAAAATTATATATATAAAAAAGAGAAAGCAAAATTGCATGCCATGTGCGGTAACATATATATATATATATGGAGATCAAATTAAAAAATACAGGATAGAGAATTAAAACTAACTATTTAGACATATCTTTATATAAAAAAATAACCTAGTTTAGAGACATTTTTCTACTTCAATTGAGGTTTTCTTTGACTCTTTGTATTTCAATCCTATTTTTTTACGGTACATATTATCTGTAGGTCAATGAGTTGTGTTATATGAAGCACTTAGTTAATTTTTCTAAACATTTATCATGTCTTATTAATTTAATCAAGTATTTTCTTAGAATTTTTTATGTGTTACTCAAGTATTCTGGGTTAAAATATTTGAATAACACGTTTTGTTATAATGAAAATTTCTTTTTCACTTAACTTAAATATATATATATATATATATATAAAGACACACACACACACACACACGTGTGTGTGTGTGTGTGTTGTTACTTTCTTTTCCTTTTACTATCAATCTTTGGACATTTATGTATTAGTTGTATCTATGGAAAGTTGTGAAATGGTCACCAGTGCAAAACTTAACAAAAAAGATGGCAACTAACCTGTGTTTTGGACACAAGATCATTAGCAACATTCTTTTGACAGGGCTACCTGACAGGGCTTTCCTAAAAAATCTGAGAATCATTGGGATGCTTAAGCTCTTTCATCCCGTGCAGACCAACTCCATTCCCAGACCGTGACAGCTTTTCTACAATTCCAGGAAAAGGAAAATGAAATGGAGGGCCTTCTAATTGTGGTAGAGCTCAAGTGGTTAGTCTTTGATGTATCAATTCCATATGGTTATAAATATTAAGGACCTTTCTTAAAATAAACATTGAAAAGCATTTAGAAGCAAACTTGTGTCATTAGCAATCATGTAATTTTCCTGCACCGTGTAGCAATAGAATTTAATTAGGCACATGACTTGCTAAGTCTCTCACCAAGTTAACCATAGGAGAAAAACACTAAGAACAATAAATAAAACTAGAAATTGTAAAGTGAATCTTTATAAATTTTGACATATACAAGAACAATAATATTGCACATAATATTTAAAAAAATAATAGTGAGAAAGTGAATGTTGAACTGTTTCTAAAAGCTTGTTCCAATTCAAGGACACAACTTCACTTACATTTTTGCTTCATTCTTTTTACAGGGTCCAAGGACAAGGGGAGGGGATTATGGGGGTTGGGGACATAACTAAATTCAACAAGTCTTGTTTTAAGTTAATATAATGACAAATACTTGCTTATTTCTATTAGTATTTCATTCTTATTACTGTAACAGGATCCAAAACATGTAGAAAAACAACAATACATCATTATAAATACTACAGTCACAGACAATAGGCACCCTCCTAGTTATTCTTGAGCAGACAATAGTCACTGAAGCAGCATATGTTGCCCATCATTAAATAAAAATAAATTGAAATCCTCAGCACTCTCTTTTGCCTCCTAGAGATGAAGACTATGGTGTTCTTGGTTTGGTAAACTGGAATTGGCACATCATAAGGCACTGCTTGCACAACCTCTCCTCCAACCTATTTTCGACCGGTATAAACACCAATCTATAAGTACTTTCATATCATTTAAAGGAAAATGGATTATGTTTTCATCATCATAGATAGTCATAAACCAATAGCCTAAAACTGATTTTACAAAGTAACTCAGTGTATTTACACTTACCTTCCACCAGAATTTACCTAAACAAAGATAGTAATCTAAGGAGTAATATATGTTTTAGCTCATGAATCCCATAAAGACATGGCAAATTGGTAATCCAATCCTCAAATAAGGGGTGTATATTGAATAGGGATATGATGAACTCGAAATCTAATTCAATTTTTTGCTAGGGAAGAAGTAGAAGAAATATGGATAAAAAGTAAAAACAAATAAAAGTGTAAGAGTGTTCTGCCATTTTATCATAAGTATCCCATATGACTTCTACTCAGATTATGGGAGAGCAAGGACAAGAGCACTGCAACATGTAATCACTGAATTTACTCACCATAGTCAATGTGTGAGAATATTTTCAAACAAGACTTGCTGGATAGATGCCACGGCAAAACAGTTTTGTCCATTGAAGATGAGAGCAAGTGCTGAGCAAAATAGGGGAAATATATTAAAAGGATGATCTAAAAATAAATGCATTTTGATTTAGATTTCTAGAACACATTGCACTACTTTCTGACAAATATTGTAATTTTAAAGATTTCAATAGACATTAATAAAAAAATCTCTTAACAAAAAATAAATACCCCTCCCCCCCCCGAAAAAAGGAAGCTTTTCAAAGACAACATCCCTATTTAAAATGAAAATACAAAATAATTTTTTTGATAAAATACTCAAAGATGTCTCTAGTTAACCCATTAACCCCATCCCAAAGAAGCGCCACATTACTTTCTCTATACACTGTGCAATAACAACTGGTATGCATAAAAAGAGAGACATGGTATAGTAGGATACTATATAGAGAAACTTGACCAGTGAAAGAAATTTACAAAAAGAAAGCACCATTCAAATGATAGGTTTCTAAAGGTGTGGGCCAGGGGATTACCACGCACAGGAACTCCTAGATTGGTAAGTCATCATTTAAGTGTTTGAATTCCCGCCAAAGAAGAAAAAATGAACATAGATAGATTAATTCACATTGATACCTGATGACTACTAAGTCTTGAATGCTTGGGTAGGATTGTTTCTGGATTGCAAACTTCAAGACTCCATGAAATTGTTGTTTGAAACTTTAACATAAAAATAGAGTAGATTAAGAAATGATGATGAATGACGCCGCGCTCCGTAACAGCGATAAGTCGGAGGAGGATTCACCACAAAGGAAATCTTCCTTGATAAGAATCAATTTGGTTTCACTCAAGAAACAGCAAGAGGCTAAGCTCTCAATGCAAGCAAAATGCTTAATTTCATTAATCAAAGTTGGTTACATTTAGTTTTGGGGTAGCTATATATAGAAAATACGACCTGTAATCGATTAATGACTCTTATGTAATCAATTAGTAACAAATTCAATCGATTAATTTGTTCTTGAGTGTTCTAGAAGGATGTATGAACAAAGTAATCGATTAATTCGTCATGTAATCGATTAAAACAAAGTGTTCCAGTGTTGTGTAATCGATTACAGAAAGATGGTAATCGATTACAATAGATAGAACTTGCTTAGTAATCGATTACAAAAAGATGGTAATCGATTACAATAGATGGGTGTGCTTCTTCATGCTTGTCCACAAGATACAAGTTAGTTTTGATGTGGTCTTGAAGGGCTTGAGTTCTAGCTCTTGTCATGGGTCCTTTAAAGCTAACCAAAGAAAGTTCTTCAACTCCTTCTTGACCTTGAGCTTGCAATGGACCTTGAAGAAGCTTGGATTTGGACCTTGTCATTGGACCCTTCAATTGATGGAGTGCTTCTAGAATGTCATGATCCTTGCACATCCCTCTATCATCCCCTCCTTCTTGAAAAGAATCTGTCCTCAGATTTGCATTTAAAACACCTATATCACAAGAAGAAAGATCAGTGACATTAAAACTAGAACTCACTCCATACTCACTTGGCAAGTCAATCTTGTAGGCATTGTCATTAATTTTCTCAAGGACCTTGAAAGGTCCATCACCCCTAGGTTGGAGTTTAGATTTCCTTTGGAAAGGAAACCTATCCTTCCTTAGATGTATCCAAACCCAATCTCCGGGTTCAAATGCCATGGCCTTTTTTCCCTTGTTGGCGTGTCGTGCATATTGCTCCATCTTCTTATCAATTTGATTACGTACCCTTTTGATGTGTTGCTAACACATCTTAGTTTTTAGGGTTAATTTAGTTATAATTCAATCAATAATTAGGAAATAGGCTAGAATTAGTTAAGTTATTTATTTAATTGCTATTATCTCATTTTATTACCATTTTGTTATTTCAGAGCCAAAAAGAAGAGAAAAGAAGCAAAGAAGAAAAGCCTAAAATTCTCGAACAGCCCACGCGATCAGCGTGGGGATCCGCGCGAGTCGCGCCAAGATGCAAAGATCAGGCCCTCAGCTTGAATAGTTCACGCCACCAGCGCCATTGTTCACGCGGGTTGCGCCAAAGGTCCAGGAAACCAAGTTCATCTCAAATGATCCACGCGAATAGCGCCGTATACCGCGCCAGATGCTCAGAAGCAAGCTATTTCATTCGAACTAGTCACGCGGTTAGCGTGGGATGCCACGCGATTAGCGCCAGAAGGATGGGAAGACAGTTAAATTTGAACATCTCACACGATCAGCGTGAGATTCCGCGCCAGTCGCGCTAGAATTATTTAGTTTCCTGATTTTAAATTATTTGGTATGAAATTAAGAAAGAAAGAGGGTTTTATTACCCTAATTAAGAGAGGAACATGGGAGATTTAGAAAGGAGGCTTATGGATTGATAAGAGACGCTTCTTACACACTTTTACACAGAGAAACACAGTGAAGAGAGGATTGAAGCCAGAGATCAATGGAAGAATTGAGAGATTTTGAATGCTTCTGCTGTCTTTGTACTTCTTAAGGTTAGACATGAACATGTCTGGCTAATTTCTTTTATTGTGGTTAGGGCCAAGAACCAATGTGAACTCCTCTATAATTTGATTGGTATTAATATGAGATTATTATGATTGCTTTGTTTTATTGTGTTCTTCACTGCATTATTCTTTCTTAGATTTGGCCATTCTATTAAAGTTCTAAGGGTTAGAGTTCGTGTTGCGTGATTACGGCAAGTGCAATGATCGTTAACAAGTAATAAAGTGAGTAAGTGAGTTATCGTCTCCACAGGGATTGGGGTAATTTTCACAGTAATGCTTAAGAGTGTGATTGAAAGGAAAATAGAAAATTACGCAAAAAGAATGTTGTTGATTGATTGGTTGTTGAATTGTAAAACAGAAATTAAACAAATGCAGTAAATTGAGTTAAGTTTACCAATGGATGATGAATTGTAGTCAGGCGCAATCCCTTCTGAGTCCTCCTCTTTTACTTGACTGATTTGTTAAGTTAAGTTACTGTGCACATATGATAAATCTTTTCTATAATTGTGAAACCT
>PYAF01002418.1:3189-21322 GCA_007407185.1 Glycine tomentella | reverse complement strand
CATTCAAGGACCAAACATATAGAGATTAGACATCATTTTATAAGAGATCATGTGCAGAAAGGTAACATAAAGGTAGAATTCATTGATACACATCATCAACTTGCTGACATTTTTACAAAACCTCTGCCTAAGGATAGATTTTATACTCTTAGAAACATGCTAGGAATCCTTGATGAAAACAACATTATCTAGCTTGTTTGTTGCCTAATTCATGTGAAAAATTGAAAGCCTCTTGCCATTATCATCACCCAAATGTATTAAAAGTTGTGCTAAGTGTTAAATGCTCTATTTTTTGGAACACGTGCTGGAATAATCGATTAAGCATCAGAATAATCGATTATTATCATTAAAAGTTACATTCTGTCTGAAAATCAAGCTGTTGTAATCGATTACAACACATTCGTAATCGATTACTATTCTGTAATCCAATATAATGCTTTCCTATAATAATCGATTACTAGTCGGGTTAATCGATTACATGGTTCCAATATTCACTTCAGGAAATTTTATGTTGCTTTGATAATCGATTACCACTCGTGTTATTCGATTAAAATGATCTTATTCATGCTTTGATTGCCTTCCTTAAGCAAATAATTGACTACATGATCAATATAATCGATTACTGATCATCTTCAACCTCTGGCAATCATAAAAATAATCGATTACATAACGGATTAATCGATTACATTGCTTTATTTTTGTTATTTGGTGCACTGGAATAATCGATTACATTGCTTTATTTTTGTTATTTGATGCACTGGAATAATCGATTACAATGGAATTTAATCCATTAATCAAGCTGTTGTGTGGTTTCTAACAGTTTTTCTGGATATTTGTAACGTCTAAACCACCATTAACCTCCATTAACTGACCATAACAGCTATATTTTTGAAAATTCTGAACGTTGGAAGCCTAATCTTTGCCTATAAATAACTAATTAGTGATTCAATTCTTTCTTGCACCTAATACAATCCTTCTTACATCCTCTAGTGTTTTCTTCTGTACTTTTGTCTGTCATTCTCAAAATGTCTGCACCCAAACGTGTTAGAACTGGGAAAAGGAAAGTAGGAGAGTCATCTAACCCTCAACCCCAACCTCCTCCTGATAGATTAAGCCTTTGGTTTACCAAAGAGTCTGACAAAATGTAGTACCTTCAATACAATGCCACAAAACCCATTTGCTCACCCAAATACATTAACCTAGAGTGGTTCATCAATGAAGGTTTTGTTTTCCCTGCCTTGTTAGAAACCCAGGGTCCGAAAAAATTCATGGAGATGAAGGGTACTTATTACCCTGATCTAGTTAGGGTCTTCTACACCTGTGGAAAAGGCTCTATGCAAGGGTACTTCAAATCCACAGTTAAGGGGGTAGAGATGGTCATCACCCCAGATATTTGGGAGTCTGTTGTTGGGGTTGTCAATGAGGGAGAAAGGAAATTTGATGAAACCCCTGGTGGCTACAGCAAAATAGGAACCTATAGGGAGTGCCTCACTAACCCAAACTACACTATTAGGCATAGATTGAGCACTGGTCCTATGGCACCAGAAAACAGACTTCTTCATTACTTGATCACCTACATTTTAACTCCTAGGGCGACAAATCATGCCCAGGCTACTGATGAGGACCTACAACTCATGTATGGCCTCACTAATTCCATTCCCATGAATTGGGTTCTCATTTTTCAGGAAATAATGATGAAGTCCAAAAGGCTAGTTAATTTTCCCTTCCCTTATCCTGTTCTTGTATCAAGATTCATTGATCATTTTGGCATTGATGTGTCAAATGAAGTGGTGGACAACACCAACTCATCCAACAGCCTTATTCAAGAAAAATACTTGTCAAAGCTTGGATTGCATAAGACTGATGATGGCTGGGTCATGGGTGGATACCCTCCTCAGCCTCCTCAGATGCCTCAGCAACAGGAGCATGCTGCTAACAGTGAAGAATTTGGTGATTCTGCACCTGTGGAAGCAACTTCTCAACAGCCTACTCATTCACAGTTTGAGTCACTTATGCTGGCTAAAATGAATGGCTTACTGCAGATGCATCATGAATTTAAGGCTAAAGTTTTAGGATCTTTTAGAGAACTGAATGAAGGATTAGATGATATAGAAGCCTCACTTAAAATGGATAATAAATTTGAAGAATTTTAGGCTTTTGTATTCTATGCTTTCATGTATTTTTTTTTTCATTTCAATGTTAAGCACTATTATGTACTCCTCTCTTCAACATTAATGCAATTCTATGTTTCAGTTTATGTTCATATCTGTTGTGTTTTGCATTTTTGCCTTTAAAAAGCCAAATAGGGGGAGAATAATTGCAAAACCAACATGCTCTGCATATTGGTCTATCTGCCCCTATTTTTTGTGCCATTTTTTAACTGAAATTTCAGTTGCTTTATTTGGAAAAGTTAGGGGGAGTTCTGTGCTTAAATTGATTGTAATGAACTAATATATGTTATGAATAAATGCTGAGTTAAAATCAGATGCTGTTAACACTTGTTTTTGCAAAAGGATTTTGAACTTTTCAGGTGTTAAGCATATGCAGTAAAATGGTAAAAAGCTTCTCCATTTAATCACAAGACCCATTGTTTTTCAATTTCGAATTTGGCATGTTTAAAGCCAAAAAGGGGGAGATTGTTGATTTGAAGGGGAGCTCTTGAAGATTGAAGCTTTATAAAGACTTGGAAAGGTTTTGACTTTCAACATGCTTGAAGGCTTGAAGATTAAAATTGTGATTAAATGTAAAAGCAAAGGAAGCCTTCTGATGATCCAAGTTTTTGCATGCATACCATTGATAATCATTCATGCATTACATCATAAAAGCATTAAGCAATTGATTTGGAACTTAAAATAAGTCAAGCTTTTTTGGAAAAATAGTTCTAAGTCTGTTTAATCGATTACAAAACTTATATAATTGATTATATTGTTCTTTAAACTTTATGGAAATGATTAAGAACAAATTAATCGATTACATCATCATTTTAATCGATTATTTTATTCTTACATAGACATAATTTTGAATGAGTGACTGGTTTAATCGATTACTATTTAATTGTAATCGATTACTTAGCTATTTAGAAATTAAGATCACTCTGCCTTAATCGATTACCACTTCTTGTAATCGATTACATAGTTCATTCATGGTTTATACATTTTCTGTTTTAATCGATTACCATATTTTGTAATTGATTACACTTCACAAATTTGGATTTTACAAAGTCTGATTTAATCGATTACACATCGGGATAATCGATTAAATGACCCGTTGCTGTAACCCATAACTTATCTTGAACACTTTAATCGATTACGGGAGCATATGTAATCAGTTACAAATGCTAAACAATCGATTACATGAGCTAATTTAATCGATTATTTCTGTTACAGTTTCTTTTATATATATAGAACCTGCCTTTGACGAAAAAGTAACTTGAATTTTTGAGATCTGAGCATTCCTAAAGCTTTCTAAACATTCACAAAGGGTTTCTTCTGGGTTCTAAAGGTCTTGATTCCATTGATACTCATATGGGTCACTAGGATTTAGTGAAGCAAGGCAAATCATTTCAAAGTTTAAGGAAAGGCTTGTTCTGCATATTGTTTTTACATTCAACCTGGTATATTCATCATTATCCATATCATTCTTGGATCATCAGGTTAATTCTTTCCTTACTCTTTGATGGTGTAAATCTTCTATTTGAATCTTTATGTGTAAGTTCCATTGCAATTGGGTTTTCTTGTAAGTGTAGAGATAGTGTTTCTCTAAGGACAGTTGAGTAGTGTTCTCAGTGTGTGTTTTAGTCTCTAAGGGTCTAATAGGGTTTTAGACTTCTGAACTTTATCTAGGGTTGATAAAGAGAGGCTTGTAAATTTGCTTGTAAGAATAATTTTTTTAATAGTGGAACTCTACTCTAGTGTTGAGTAGAAGAAACTGGATGTAGCCTCATAGGGTTTGAGGTGAACCAGTATAAATCTTGTGTTCTTTTATCTACGGCATATTTGTTAATTCCTATTGTGAATTCTGTAGTATAATTTGTTTCTTGAGGTATTACAAGTCTTGGATTGATTTTGAATAAAGATTCTTGATTGGTTTGTGATAAAGATCCAAAGGGCAAAAGAACTCTGATTTTTGTTTGATCAAGAAATTTTTTTTTTTAAAATTTACCAAGGCTAACCAATTCACCCCCCTCTTGGTTAAGTATGAAGTGTTCCCTTATTTTACAGGCTTCACGGCTAAAAAGTAAAAACAAAGGAAATATAAAGATGGAAACCCACACTCTGATGTTGTCATCTTCCTGTCTGGGCACAAACTCTATCCAGAGTATGTCCGTTCACTACCATCCTTCAAGTCTCTAGTCTACTCCTATGCCTTGGCAGCTCTTGTGAGACGATTTCCACCAGGTTCTGGTGAGATGATCTCCGCCTATCTCTGGTGAGAGGATCTCCACATGGCTCTGGTGAGATGATTTCCAATAAGTGATGATGAGAGGATTCCTATCTGCCCCAACAGAGATATTGAGGACGAGCTTCTGCACTTTTATCTCCCTCATTGGGATGGAGATTTTCTGCAAGTCCTCTCCTTTGATGCAGATGGCTAGAATCATTGATGACGACCTAACACAGGGACCATGGTGTAGGTGAGGGGAAGCTCTAACTACTCCGATATTGTTTTGCCTCATCCTTCGCCTAGAAGACAGAGACCCCTCAGAATTTCCTCCATGGACATCCTCCTCAGAGGAATCTCCAATGGAGATCACATCGCGCATAATGCGCTGCTCCACAGAGCCACCAGAATCACTACCCCCCATACCCAAGGCAGAATCAGAAATGGGTGACTCAGACATTTTCAGTTTCATAGTTTGGGAAGAAGAAGGTTGAAGAAGAAATTCAGAGAGCAAGGTGCAGGTGAAGATGGTAATGGTGGACTCAATGCTATTTAAAGCAAAGAGAAGCCCGACGGTTTCTTTGGGGGGAGTACGAAACGTCCCCTAGAAGCACGAGTCATGACTGAACGGTTTCCATTTCCACTACCGTACGATTCCACCCACTACGCACGATCCCCATAAAACATGGCCTCTCCTGGAGTGACACGTGTGCATGGGTAAGGAGCATGTGCGGCACACGACTGTCAATATTAATGAGGTGACTGAGCACGTTTCCAAAGATCATATCAGGCAATCACAAAGTGGCAGAAAAGCATCATCCACGTTTAATCTACCTGCCCAAGTCAGGCCTATCCAATAAAGTCAAAAAGTATACATGGAGAAGTCCAAGCTCTCTCTCCGTAGACTCTATTGTCCACGTGCAGGTTCATAAACCCAAAATAAAAAAAAATTAAAGTTTTGATCGGCCTTTGAAGACATCAACCTCGATGCTTCATGTCCACCCTCGGGGGCTGACAATTTTACTATGACACCGGACACTTTGCTTTTATGCTCTTTCACCCTCTTTCGCCCATAAATTGGCTCAGAGGCTGGAGGGCTTATGTACAGTCCAAAATAGTAAAATGACACGTGGTCACCATCATAAATGTCACTGTACACGTGGCCATCCTCCATGTCAGCCTTGCCTCATTAATAGGCGCTTATTCAGCCTCCAAGTGTCAGCCCAGACACAATGTCCGGGCTCCTTGTCAATACTGCTACAGGAGCACGAACGTCAACACTCCACAGAAGCGTGGACATCATCAATATTCTCTCTCCTCGTTAATTGCCTATCTACATGCAAGGATGTTCAAATAGGTGTAACCACCTTATCTTATCATATCTCAATAAGTTATGTACTAGTTATTACTTATCTACAAGTAACAATATATCAATAAGGTACACATTATCTCTTATTCAAATTAAGATAATTGTCTGCTATTATCTATTATTATTATCTTATTAACAGATTATCTATAAGCAATGGCCCAAGGCCCACTCCACGCTATAAATACAACCCTCCAGGTTCTCTCTAACTCATCTCACTCACTTCTACACACTTCGAACGCAACGTTCATTCACACTCTTATCTCTTATACTTGAATGCATTACTCAAGTCTCTCATTCTCTATACTTTAGGCCGAGTCCTCACTTGGACACCCTTACAAATTTAATGTACTTACTTGAGTGTCAGAGTGTTTTTCCTTTGTTTTGCAGGTCCCTCCTCTAAGCAAAGCCTACCCAAGCTCCGGTGCCATAGGATTTGGAGTCCACTAAGGCCACATCAAGCCCACACGTGGAATTTCCAGATTTTGGTAAGAACAAACTCTAAAATTCAAATTCAAGTTCAAATTTGAAATGTAAATTTAAATATAATTAAATTTGAAATTTAAATTCAAATCTTTGGATCATTCTTCCTCTCAAAAAGGGGGAGGGAGTGATCAACTTGGTTTTCTTACTATATAAGAGCTTTGTGTGTACGAGAAGAACAAAAAGAGTGAAAGCTAAGGCTTAACATCCAGCATCCCATGAATTTGATGGGCTTAACATCCCACCCCATGATGTCTATAATTAATGGGCACAACCGCTTAAGCTAGATGTGGCTGTGAGAATCTTTAAGGAAATAAAGGTGCATCCTTACTAATGAAATAATGGTAACGGCTTGATCCAATAGGTTGTGCATTAGAGCAAGTCATGGTTTGAATCCCCAATCATACAGTGGGGTTGTTGGCTTAACATTTATGCACTTGATCCAACAACATCTATGCAAAGGTCTATGGAGTTCTTAATCATTTTATTTGTTTACTTATTTTCTTGTCTAGGTAAGCCTTCTTTTGTTAGAGTTAAATGAATTTTGATGTAATATATGGATATCTAATTTGGCTTGTAAATGAAAAATTGATTTCTTTTTCTACGTGTTTATGATCTTTGTACCTTCTGATCCTTCAAAATTGATCAATCTTTGCATGAGTTTTGATCTATTTCATAGTTGAAAATTTACTTTATAGACGTGTCCATTGTCCTGTGACATACAACTAGTAATCTTTTAGGCTAAGATAGTCATTGGATTTTTTTTTCAAGAGAGCAAAGTTAAGGTATTTCCTTCATAAGCAAAGCATGAATACAAGTGGGAATATAATCAAAAACTTGGTTGCAAGCATAAAATCTTGAAGCTATGCCTAACTTATGAGCTACATGATTTTCTTGCCTCCTAACAAAACTTACCCTTGAGTTTGTGATATTTTGAATCTTAGCTCTACAATTTGATAAAATGACGTGAAACTCAGAGAGAGTATCTACTTTATTCTTGATACTATCAGCTACCATTTTGGAGTCAACTTCAAAAATTACCTCATGATATCCAAGTTCATGAATCCATGTGATTGCTTTGTATAGGCCCAAGGCCTCCGCTTTTGATGGTGAAGGGTTGCCATTGTGTAGTGAATTTTTTGCTTTTATGAACTCTCCATTATTTCCTTTGATGTAGATGCCAATCTTGACGGTGTTTTTGTCTCTCTATTTGATGTTTTGGTCCTCATCCCATGTAGTCGTGGATCCCTCTTCGAATGAGTGAGCGTTTAGCCATTCATGATAGAACTGGTTTGTGATGTCTAGACACAATAGGAGATTTCTCCAAATCTTCCCATATTTTCTCATTCCTTTGAATCCAGATGCACCATAATGTCTAAGCAATTCAAGCATTTTGTTCAGGCTAAGGTTGCTACAATAATTCAAACACAAGCTCATTGATACCATCAGTCGAGAAAGATTTTGCAGAAATAAGCTCCCATAATCTTGCTAGATGTCATATTTCTTGGGCTTTTGGAAAGATCACAAATAAGTGTCAAGCATTCTCCATTTCCCACAAATAGTAAGCACAAATAATAGGGCATTTTATACCTTTTTGAGATAAACGAGCTCCAGTTTGGAGGCAGTCTCTTTGAATTCTCCAGGTAAAGTGCTTTATTTTAGGTGGGATTTTGAGATTCCAAATCGAATACCAACTCCCAACAACCTTTAAATGAGAAGTATCTGTAATTGACTCCATGATGCCATGATAAGCACTTCGGACATTGTATTTTCCATCTTGATTGTAGCTCAAAATCAGCTCATCATTTAATTGATAGTTCAATAGTGGTTCCTTTTGAATATTTCTTGCATCCTCAACATTGAAGATTCATTCAATCAGCTTTTTGTTCCTTAAATGCAAATCATGCTTGATGAGATTCCTTACCATCAAATTTTCAAGACCTGCAATTGGGAAAAATATGATATAGGGCTATCAAAATTTTTTAACCATGGTTGGGTCCACACGTTTATAGAGAGCTTCCCTTTTCTAACCTCAAGTTGAGCCAAAGAATTCCTTTTGATGTCCTATTGTTAGAGCCCCACAAAAAAGAATTCATCATTTTTTCAAGCTCATCTTGTAAGGTGGAAGGGAGTAGAAAACACTCATGTAGTAGGTGGGAATAGAATAAGTTGTAAATTTGATAAGGATTTTTTTACCCACCTTGCAGAGATGCCTTGATGACCAATGATTTATGTGATTCCATAGTTTATCTTTGAAAAAACCGAAAATAGGCCTCTTGTTCCTGCCAATGATGGATGGGAGGCCTAAATAATTCCCTTCTCCTATACTTTGTGAGACCCCAAGAGATTATGAAATTTTGCTTCTTATATCTAAAAGTGTGTTGTTACTGGAAAACAATTTTGACTTCTAGAAGTTGATCAACTGGCCAGAACATTTGTTTTCTTTTCTTTTGTCTTGCAAAACAAAAAAAATAGTCATAAAGCAAAAAATAGGTGTGATAGGATGGGGCCTCCTCTATACACCTTCACTCTATGGATATCTCCCTTCCTCTCATGGTATTTTAGAAGTGAATAAAGTCCCTATGTGCATAAAATGAACAGGTAAGGGGATAGTGGATACCCCTACCTGAGTCCCTTCCCTAGAGAAATTTTCCCCATATAATCATTATTGATAACAACAAAATATTGGACTGTTTGAAGACACATTTTCATCCAACTGACCCATTTTTTTGCAGAACTGCTATCAAAGAATTCCAGTCAACATGATCAAAAGCCTTGCTTATATCAATTTTTAGTGCAACTTCCCTTATTTTGGCTTTTTCTTACATATATGGTGAATGATTTCAGAGGCCAAAAGGACATTATCTAGGATAGATCTATTCTCAACAAAAGCATACTACTCTAAGGAGATACAATTGGGGAAAAGGCTTGAGTCTATTTGCTAAGACTTTATACTAATTTTATAAAGGACAATACACAAGGAAATAGGTCTGAAGTCTTTCATGGAGGTGGGATTATTGTGTTTTTGGGGTAAGGGAAATGGTGGTTTTATTTATCTGAGGAGGGAGGTTACCTGTTTCAAGCCAAGAGATCCTTGTGTGGTAAATTTCATAACCACAAAGGTGTCAAAAAAATTTAAAAAGCTGGGTTGAGACCATATGGACCTGGTGATTTGTCTGAATCCATTTATGCCTTAAGTTTCTCCTCTTGATAATTGCCAAAATTGGACAAAAGATTGCTTGTTGCATTATTGAACCAGCTTCTTTGAACTATTTCATCCAAATCGGGTTCGAGAAGCCAAGAGTTCTCAAACCTGAATTTGTTTTGTGACCTCTATTTTAGTACAACATTGAGATGGATCAGGATAGGTGAATGATCAGATTTTGTTGCTACACCATTTATTAGCTTGAAATTAGGGAAAATGTTTATCCAATCCAATTTGCAAGGCCTCTGTCGAGCTTTTTTTCCATAAAATCATGGTTTCCCTATCTCTTAGTCGAAGTATATTGGTGGACCTCCATAGGTATGTTAGTATGTAGGTGTCCTAGAGACAATCTGATTTATCAGTTGAACACCTTGTACTATTTATTATTTCATGATTAATAAGAGCAAACTTTATCTTTATCACATTTATGTCTCACCTATATTTATAGTAATATGCATTTAAAGATAAAGGCCCTAGGAATAGAACAAGTGTACATCGAGGATCTATGATAGGGATCATGATCATGAGGATTCGAGGACACTACATGTCTATTGCCTAAAGCTAGTGCCTAGTCTTGAATCATCAAGAAAGGGCATTGATGATCTCAATAAGAATAGTACGACATTTTCTACTTGTATAGAGATGTAAGGTAGGAACCTCATGGAATGCAGGCATGGTGATGTCTTAACTGATGTCGTAGGTGGATCTGTTAGGGAACAGATGGCACCGAACTGACCCACCGAGAGACTTCACAAGGATTCTTTAAAATATCATTGGATTTGTAAAGTCTCTTATCGTTTGGTAGTGCAGATCATCCTAGACTTGAGGATGTCATTGAATACTATGTCCTAGGGTTATACTTTAACTATACGACTCTATCCACCTGAAAATAGGGAGAACAGTGTACTCTTGGGTATAACCTGAATAATGAGTATAGATAGACATGCCGAAAGGACTCACAATCCCTTACGAGGGATTAACTGTTCACAAGACTGGTAGGGCTTTGATGACTTCTAATTGACTCGGGAATCTATGCATAGTAAGAAATCAGGAGGAGTCATGATCTGTCTTAGAGTCAATAGAAGAAGATTCTTAGTTCCTGTGAAAAGCTATATTTAGTCAATAAAGAGAGATGATACTTTATCATTGCTCTCGACTAAATGTGAATGATGAAGTGATGGATGATGGAGACACGGTATCCAAATTAGAAAGGTAGATCACTTGATCAACTCAATTATTTCTGGGGTCGTAGAGCATTGCTAGTGTCTTATGTGGTTATTAAATGAATTGGGCCCGATAAAAGAGTTTAACTGGTCCAAGTTTATTTATGTCAGTGACTAATTGGGCCTAATGGGTCACACACAAAGGTTATTCCTTGTTGCAAGTTATAGCGAGTTTGAGCCAATAATTAGTTATTGGACTTTATCAAGACTATGAGTTAAATTGGGTTAGAGTTAGACTTCAAGCCCACCTGAATCATGCGTCCTATTTGGAACATTAGTTGTGAAATTGGTTTCTCCACTAATGGGCCTAAATGTGTTGACAGGCTCGATGGGCCTTGGGCTATGAATCCTAGTAAGTCAAGGAGTTGTGACCAAAATAAGTTTTGGGCAAATTCGAAATTTAAATTTGAAATTTGAATTTTGAATTTTGAATTTTGAATTCAAATTCAAATTCAACTTACAAATTGGGATAAGATTGAATTTGAATTTAAATTTCAAATTTCAAATTTGAATTTGAATTTTAAATTCTATGAGGTTATGTTGTCGAGGATAATTTAAATTATCTAAGTGAATTATCCAATAAAGATTGGATGAATATTCTCTCAACAACATTGGTTGTTGAGGATAATTTAAATTATCTAAATGAATTATCTAATAAAGACTGGATGAAGATTCTCTCGACAACATTTTGTTGTTGAGGATAATTTAAATTATCTAAATGAATTATCCAATAAAGATTGAATGAAGATTCTATCAACAACATTGTCATTTGAATTCTAAATTCAAATGAGTTATTGTTGCAACAAACTTTGGAGAGATGAGAGGGAGAGAAGGTGACGATTTTTGGAGAGAATCTTACTAGATTCTTTTTCAAATTTTCCTAACAACTTGGGCTGATTTAGAGTGAGAGGATAATGCAATGCAACAAACTCATCTCACCTTAAATAGGCGCCTATGTGGGGAGGATTGAGAGAGAGAAAAATTTCGCCCCTTCCTCTCTTGGTTCTAAATCAAGTTCTAGTTTTTCCTCTACCTCATCTTCTCTCCTCTTTTGCTACACCTTCACCTGACCTCAAGGCACCTTCATAGTCTTGAGAAAAGAAACCAAATACTTGAAAGCCTCATACCTTGCATCCGCCTGGCAAGCCACCAAGGAGAAGGAGGAATCAAGGAGAAGAAGAAGTTCTCACTTGCAAGAAGGAGATAACCGTGTGGTTCACCATTGGAGGGTGTCATCTTCTTTGAGCCTTCAAGTGATAAAGATATTCATAAGCACACATACATGAGGTGCATAGATGGTCTATGTTTGTACATCAAAAATTTTTGTTTTTACCCTCATGTGAGCACACCGTGGTTGGATCAAGGTACTACTTTTTTTTTAAAACTTTCAAGGTAGATCATGAAGGTTGCAGTCAATGATTGCCTCTCGAAATCCCCTTAGAAGCCATGTACGATGATCATTCAAACCTATTTTGTCATTGTTGGATAGGAGGTTGTTGAAATCACCAAAAATGAACCAAGGTAAAAAAGTATCATCTACTAGAGATTGAAGAAGATTCAAATAATCTTTCCTTCTCTCTCATTCTGGGTACCCATAGAAGCCAGACAATGTCCATACTAGGGAACATGCTTGGTGGAAAGAAACATTAATGAAGTTTCCAAAGGAGAGCAAGGTCATACCTCTTCTGCCAACACAATCAACTAAGAAACAAAAATCAAAACTCGAAAAATTTTCAATTTCATTAATACATGAAGAAAGAATAAGTGTTTCACAAAGAAAGACAATATCAAAATGATATGTTTGAACAAGGTCCCTGAGGGTAGGAACTGTGCTCAGGTTTCCCAAGCCCTGATAGTTCCAACTGATTATACTCATTGTCCATGGCGAGCCTAATTGTTAGGGCTCATCGATAAAAAAAAGGAAGGCTTTGGGTTTGGTTGGTCAGGGAAAGGTTTAAAGAGGGTTGGTTTAGAAGGTTCTTAGAAGGGATGATCGAGTTCGTGTGGATGGATTAGGGTTAGTATTAAGGTTAGGGGTAATTTATGTTTGGGTGACTGGGTCATGAAAGGCGTAGGTAGCAGAGTTGATGTTATCTTAGCCGCCAGGTCTGAGATACGATGTTTTTTCTCACCAATAATCAACTCATGATTGTTGTGGTCCTCAACGTTCATGGCATCAATGACTATGTCTAAAATAGGCAATGATTACGGCTTAAATATGGGAATAATGGGTTTTGAATTTCAAAATAAGTAAATTTTGTACATTTCATCAAATCATCTTCATTAACATTAATATCTTGGTTGAAAGCGACATTAATGTTTTCATTATTGTTGTCTAGGGTCGCCGAAATCTCCCACCGAGCAGTATTATCGGCATCGATCATGAAACCACTTCCAGCTTCAAGGACCTCCTTGAGTGTGATTCTCTGCCCTTAATTATGGTCCCCATCCTTGGTATCCATTGTTCGTCTTCATGTGTAGCAGCTCTACACAATACTCATTGTTGTGGCCCATCAAACCACACGTAACAAGTGCACCCATGCGCTTATACTTGGAACAAACCTCTGTTGCTACCTTGCCTGCCTTTTTATCTTCTTTGATTTTTAAGGGGCTTTCAAACATCTAACAGGACCCTTATCCTCATGTAGGATCAAAGAGAGTTTGTGTTTACTTTGTCATCATACTCAAGGAATTTTCCAACAAAGTTGCCCAGGTTTTCTCCTACAATTTGAGTCTTGAATCCTAAAGGAATATTATGAATTTGAACCCAAAAAAGAATGTTGAAGAGAGGTACATCGGTTGGATCTTTTCTTTCCTTCAGTGCTCCCAAAATTAACATGTGCTTGTCAAGACTCCATGGCCAAATGCTCAATACTCTCTGGAAATCTTGTTGATGGTAGAACTGAAATAAGAGAACATGTTTTATTTCAAAGATTGTAACTCCTTCTAGAGGCCTCCACTCATTGGACATGCTCTCCTTCATGATTGATGTTTTGATGATATAGTCAGTTAGGGATCTTCCTAAAAGACTTAAGAGATTGGTTGATGTTGGCTCTTTCCTCTGATTGAATGTTAATTTCCATCTCAACTTCATCATCTCCAAGGTTGAGGTTTTCAATTTCTGGCATTTTCATGATTGTAGAAGAAAAGACAAGTTTGTTTGATATACAAAAAAGAACTCTCAAAAACAAGGTTAGGATCAAAGCTCATGAGGTTTCAAGCAAATCTCTCACAGGAGAGGAAAAACTCTCACACACATAAGAGGAAAATCAAGTCTATCAACATGCAAATGCAAAGTACTATATATCTTGCTTTCTCAACTACAAGATAATCAGTCATTGGATGTTCGCTATCTTCAGGAATTTCAACATTTTAAGCTTATTCCTCTTTTATTTTACCTAAGAAATTAAGATTTCAATTTCTAATGTGTTTCATAATCGTTTTTGTGATTAATTTAGATATTACGAGGATGGATGATATATGTGCACTAACATTTCTTATTTAAAATTTAAATTCAAAAACAACCATATTGTGAATCCAACACCATTGAAAAATACATTGTTTACCACGTGTGCATCATCTCTAAAGGAGTCTACAGAAAGGGACCAAAAACAAAATTTTCAAATTATGGGAACTAAAAAAACCAATTTCAATTTGCATAACCAAAAAAATTGGCCCAAAATCAAGAGACCAAAATAATTTTTAAACCAAAAAAAAACTAAAAAAGATTCATCAACTATACTCTTTTGTTTACATCATTCTAAGCTTTGGGAATTAAAGCATTTAAAGTATTAAGAAAAGTAAATTTGTTATTGGATTCCATAAATTACATTTAATATAAAATGAATTTTATTTAAAATATTAATATAACATTGAAAAATGAAAACTCTCAATCTTATAATAATAAAAAAAATCTTATATTTACCTTAATTATTTTTAACAAAAAAAATGCTCAAATTTTTAAAATAATTTTTATGATGAAAAGCCTTCTCACATGTTAGAGGTGACAAAATAGGTCGAGCTAAATTAGGTTGGCACAAACCCTCCCAATAACTTTGTTTTCTTCATGGTATGATTATTATTTTTTTAATACAAAGAGATAAAAGGCCAAAAGACTAAACAAAACAAAACTAAATCCGGCTAAACATCACCCTTCCCATATTAGCAAGGAGGTGCGTTGTTAACTCCAATTTGGAGGCACCTGCAGAAGATCTCAATCGCTTGAAGAAGCAGCTCCCAACTTAGCTAAAACATCAACATAGGCATTCCTTTCGTGAAGAAAATGCTTCACCTAACACACCCAATCTCTCTTCATCAGAGCCTTAGTCATCATGAGCTCATTATTATAGGCATGATACAGTTGAACATCATGATTCACCAGTTACACTAGATGGAGTGAGTTCGAATAACACGAAATCTGTGTGTGGTCTTTCTCCTAGAAAAGCTCCATCCCTTGGAACAAGGTCATCATCACCACATACAAAATTTCATATCTTCCCAGCTTACCAAAGGTACCTTTATCATCCTCCAAATAACTGGTGCATGCACACACAAAAACAAACAATGCCACATACTTTCATTATGGGAATTTGTTCTTGATGTTAAGGGAAAAATACTTTCCTGATGGGAATTTTTTATTGACATGGAATGCAATCATGAAAGCTATGAATATCTCCAAGATGGGTTCAAAATAAAGTTGGGCAGTGATGATTTTGACTTTTGGTATGATTCTTTGCTCACAAAGAAACCTTTGGTGATGCATGTCCCATGGACTGGCATCCCTAATGTAGGAGTTAGCGTAAGGTACTTATAGAGGAAAGGCAGTTGGAACCTGAACTCCCAATAAACAATGATGTCTATTAAGGTAAGTCAACTCATTTAGGAGATGACTCTCGTGTTTGTTGAGGACATGCTCGACTTATGAGTCTGGAGTCATAGCGTGGAGGGAGCCTACTTATGTAAGAGTGCCTATGATTTCTTCAAGAATTTGAGGTGGAGGATGATAATGAAGGAGTGTGGAAATGGATCTGGAGGATGAAGGTCCCAACATTGATTCAGTATTTCGTGTGGTAGGTCAATTGTTGATATGATCCCATTAATACTGTCTTAACCACAATAGAAGATTAAGCTTAAGGGATCTAAAGAAGTTGAAGCAAACACTAAAAATGGGTTATCTAGCTTGTTTGGTCCCATATGTGAAAGACCTCATAGGAAAAAGAAGAACCCAACATGGTCGAAGGATTGTAAGAAGAAAAACATGAATTTCCCAATTATGCAGTTTTTCTATTTTTCTCTCTATGTCGACTTTGCTAGGATTATACCCATTTTGTTATAAAAGAATAGTTGTAATGTGTTGACAACTGCAGATATTATGAATGTATTGGCTACTTCTATGAGAATGAATGAATATTAAAGCATCAAAAAATTAAAACCTAGATTACACTCTAGATTTTCTCTCCATATTTTCCTAGAGTTACTCCTACTTGAAAAAAATACCCTTATTCCTTTGCACCATTGGTGCTTTCATTAGCTACCATGCTTCCAAAACCTGAGAAATCTGCATCTGAGGAGTTGTTGCAACAGTGCTTAGTTAAGGAAACGTAGCTAACCATAGACAACCAGCATCCGTCCCTTGCTTCTAAACTTGCCAATTTTCGGGAGCAATTTCAGGTGGCAATGTTGCAATCACCCCCCACTAGGCCTCGAGTGCAATCAGCCAAAGTATCCTTGCTTTTTTTTTATGGATCTAATCCCCTGGATTAGCTTTTCCAAGCTGAGCGCAACTTTGAGTTTACACAGACACCCAATCCACAGGGTTTGAAGATTATCCCATTTTACTTACAAGGGTTCGCTCTTGTAGGGTTCAAATGGATTCATTCAAATCAACAGTTGCATACCTCATTTGTCAATCATCAAGCACCCCTTTTCAAAATTCAATAGACCAGCACAATTACTGAGTGTCAAGAAAGTTTTAAGGCTTTTTCCAATCATGTCATTGGGTTATCGGCAAAATCTTTTCTCAATTGCTTTGTATCTGGATTATGCATGGACATTAAATGCGAATTGGTGTTGTTTCATCCATTCACACTTCCTCATGCCATTGGCTAGGCTATGTTCGTGGGCGATAAACTTCACGAGTCCCAACCTTATATTCTAGGTACCCCGCTTTTGATTCCAATGAAACCAGATTTCAGCAGCACTTTGTCATTGTTAGGTCCATCTCGCATGCCTCAATTGGGTTCTGTTCCAATTCGTCACATCTCTTCGACCGACGTCGCGGACCGGCGTTCCAAGGGTTTATGCTACTAGTATCATGACAAGTTCCACCTAGGACATCAAAGTCAGAAATGAAAATTTCTCCTTCTTTTGTGCAATGATCCATCGGGATTCCCTCTAGATTCTACTATTTTTTAACCCTATACTCCTATTAAGGGAGGGCTTTTGAGACTCCCATTACACTTGTTCTTTTGGATGAGGCATAGGTTGCAAGTTATCATTTTCAATTGTCACAAATGGCCATGCTCAGACCTCATTCGCCACGTACTCTTTAAATTCGCGGTGCTGTTAAGGAATTAGATGCCACCGTGATCATTAAATTTGGCAGCTCCCATAATATTTGGCAACCATGTGTGGCAGAATTTTCGGGCCTGCCGATTGAGGTCATCCCTTCATTTTCTGTGTTAGTGGAAAATAAGGGGTCCATTCAATGTTTTGGTTACAGTTTTAGCGCCATCTCAGTCTAGCCAACCAATTATTCAATGTCCCCTTCTATATTTTGCCAATACATGGTTCAGATTTGGTTTTGGGAGTCCAATGGATTCAAACGTTGGGCTTGTTTCTTTTGAACTACTCTGTTCCCTGCATTTAATTCACCTACAACAATCAATCTGTTACTTTTATAGGTACAACAAGTAATTCCTGTAACACCCCAAAATTTTGAATCACAATTATTAGGGTAAAATGTTAATTTGAGACAGTACAGAAGATTTGGGGAAAAATGATGAAAATGCCCCTGGACATTTTGGAAATGACCAAAGTGCCCTTAGGCATTTTAAGAAGAAAATTTTATAAATACTCTGGGAGGTTTGAAAAAGGATCAGAATACCCTAAGGGTAACAATTACAGAGTTTCCCTGAACATTTTTCGAAATGACGATTTTACCCCTAGGTAAGGGATAAAATTACCAAAATGCCCTTTAGGTCAAAAATTGATTAGATGACTTTAGAAATTCATGGGGACCTGAGTATTGGATAAAATACTTTTAGAGAACAAAATAATAACATGGTTGGTAGCAGAGAACCATAAACTGTAATTTCTAGGAATTTTGGAAAATATTTTGAAAAAAAGAGCTTAATATAGACTACCTCAGGTATCAGAAAATTATAAGAAAAGTATGGACATAATCTATAGAGTTTTCTCTTAATGATGGGAGGGATAAGTGTTCTAAATAAGTTAGTTTAATAATCTTAATAATTC
>PYAF01002417.1:375687-394043 GCA_007407185.1 Glycine tomentella | reverse complement strand
ATCCGTAAGGGTTTATGTTAGTGTTTTATGTTATGTTTTATATTTCATGCATAATGATATCGAGAAAAACGATTCTATCGCTTCCGCACTGCGTTCAGTTAACGCTGACGACGCTCTTATGATACGTTTAAGGGTAACACATCGGGTGCACACGGGGTGTTACGATAATGTCCCTGATTAGAAATTGGGGGCGTTACAGCAGGTCAAATTCTCTCTGATCTGAACCATGTCAGGCTCCACCACGTGTGTAGGATCTGCTACATACTTCCTGAGCTGGGACACGTGGAATACATCATGTAATCCTGACAACTGGGGAGGTAAAGCTAGCCTATAAGCCACTGGTCCCACTTTCTGAAGTATCTGGTAAGGACCAATGAATCTAGGACTAAGCTTCCTCACACCTAATGCCCGTCCAACACCAGTAACTGGGGATAGTCTCAGAAACACATGGTCGCCCTCCTCAAACTGTAGCGGCCTGTGTTTATGATAATAGAAACTCTTCTGTCGACTCTGAGCTCTCAACAACTTATCTCTGATCAATCTGATCTGCTCAGAAGTCTCCTGAACCATATCAGGTCCTAACAGTTGCCTCTCACCTACCTCTGTCCAACAAACAGGAGTCCTGCATCTCCGGCCATACAAGACCTCATAAGGAGCCATGCCTAAACTCGCATGATAACTGTTATTATACGAGAACTCCACTAGAGGTAAGTATCTATCCCATCTGGTACCTTGCTCCAAGGCACAGGCTCTCAGCATATCCTCTAAGGTCTGGATGGTCCGCTCAGTCTGACCATCTGTCTGAGGATGATATGTTGTACTGAGTCTCAACTGGGTCCCAAATGACTCCTGAAGTGCACCCCAAAATCTGGAAGTGAACTTAGGATCTCTGTCACTAACAATGCTCTCAGGAACCCCATGCAGTCTAACAATTTCTCTGACATATAGCTGAGCCAGCTTCTCTGCAGTGTAGTCAGCCCTCACAGGTAAGAAGTGAGCAGACTTCGTCAGTCTATCAACAATCACCCAGATGGAATCACATCCAGTCTGAGTCCTCGGAAGCCCAACTACAAAATCCATGGAAATACTATCCCATTTCCACTCAGGAATCTGTAATGGCTGAAGTAAACCTGACGGTCTCTGGTGCTCAATCTTAACCTTCTGACATACTAAACATCTGGTCACATACTCAGCGATGTCCCTCTTCATCCCAGGCCACCAAAATTTCCTCCTGAGATCCTGATACATCTTGGTAGCACCTGGATGAATACCGAACTGGCCCTTGTGAGCCTCAGTCAAGACTGCATCTACCATCTCGCCCTTAGGCACTACAATCTGGTCCTGGTATCTCATCAAATCATCAGGCTCCCAGTGAAACTCTCGTTGGCCCATCATTTCTATAATCGAATCATCCTGCTTCTGAGCCTCTCTGATTCTCTGTATCAGCTCGTTATCAACTCTGGTCCGACTCAACTCTAGACCACTGGTACCCTCAGTGACTGTCAGATGCATATCTCTGAACTGTTCTATCAGTTCACAGTCAGAGATCATCATGCAGGCGACACTCAGATGTTTCCTGCTCAAGGCGTCAGCTACAACATTCGCCTTGCCTGGATGGTATCTCAGCTCAAAATCATAATCCTTGAGAAACTCCATCCACCGCCTCTGCCTCATGTTCAGCTCTTTCTGATCAAACAGATACTTGAGGCTCTTGTGGTCACTGAAAACCACCAACTGGGCACCATATAGGTAGTGTCTCCATACCTTTAGAGCAAACACAATAGCTGCCAGCTCTAAGTCATGGGTAGGATAATTCTCCTCATGTGGCTTCAACTGTCTAGAAGCATAAGCCACTACCCGCTTCTCTTGCATCAACACACAACCAAGACCTCTCTTGGAAGCATCACAATATACCTCAAAACATCCTTCAGGATCAGGAAGTACTAATACTGGAGCTGTGGTCAACTTCTCTTTCAATCTCAGAAAACATTCCTCACATTCATGAGTCCATACAAATGGGTTACCCTTTCTGGTAAGACGAGTCAAGGGTAATACCATTTGTGAAAACCCCTGAATGAACTGTTGGATTGAGGGGGAGCTTGATGAATCAAGTGATGCAAGATCAAGGTTTTGGCTTTCAACATGCATTCAAGATGGACCATTCAACATGAATCAAAGCCTTGAAGACCTTATGATTAAATGTAAAGGATTGAAGTGCATCATGGTGATCCAAGCATTGGTTGCATCTCTTTAGCATCAAAAATTACATAGCCTATGCATTACATCAACCATTGATCAAAGCTTTTTCATTTGGAACCTTAGAAAAGCCAAAATATTTGAGAAAACAGTTTTCTAATCAAATTAATCGATTACCATGGGTAAGTAATCGATTAAAGTGTTCATAAGCTTTCTGGAAAACAAAACAAGAACACTTTAATCGATTACACCATCGAATTAATCGATTACATAAGGCTTTTATCAATCTCAGAAAAGTGCAACTCTCTGTTTTAATCGATTACATAGAGTTGGTAATCGATTAAATGAAGTTTAAAACCAATTTCTGAAAATCCAACTCTCTGCTTTAATCGATTACAAGGTTTCGTAATCGATTACAAAGCTTTTGAAAAAATGTTGTTTTCACTAATTTAATCGATTACATATAGGCTGTAATCGATTACAAGCTTTTATCAGAAAACATGGTCTCTCTGCTTTAATCGATTACACAGTTATGTAATCGATTACATTGCTCGAATTAATCGATTACATAGACGGATTAATCGATTACAAGAGACGTTACAAGTGCTCCAACGTTCATTAACGGTCCATTTAATCGATTACATTTGTATTTAATCGATTACACTAGCCGTTGAAGCACAGTAACTCAGTTTTATGCCTATAAATACGAACTCATTTTGCCTAGAATTAAAAAGCACGAACACACATAAACGTTTTGTACATTCTAAGCTCATTCTAGTCAGTTTTCAGAGTTCATTCAGCTTTGCTTCCATCATTTGATTTATGAATCATTAAATTGTCAAGTGAAGCAAGCTCTTTCACTCACAAAGTTTTTGGAAAGCTTTTCTGCATCAAATTGGTTTGCATTCAACCTGAACTTACATTCACATTCATATCAATCTTGGATCATCAGGTGAATTCTTTCCTAAACTCTCTGTGGGTGTTGTAATTTCTGCAGACATCTTGTATTTGTTTGATTCTGTTGTACACTACTACAAAAGTGGCATTCCAAGACGCGCAATCAAAGACGGTTCTAGGTAAACCGTCTTAGAATCGTGGCCGGTGGCATTTTCGTAAATAACTTCATATTTTCAAACACGGTGGACCAGAAACCGTCTTTGTCTACAGGAAATCAGGTCGGGCTCTAGAGGAAACCGTCTTTGTCCATTTAAAAAGTTTAATTTTTTTTAACAAATTTAAAATCCCTAATTAGTTTATATCACTAATTTGTGAAAGCTGTTTCGTCTGGACAGTGCCTCGCGACCTCCGTTTTCGTCTTTCCCTCCGTTACTTTGTGGTGGTCGCCGTCAACCTCTGGTGTTTGCCGCTGCTTCTCCTTCTACAAGCTTGTGCTCACGTTTTCGTCTTTCCCAAAAGCATGTTTTAGTTCATTATCTTCTTCTGGTTTAATTTAGGGTTTTGACATTTCGAGGGTCGGGGTACATGGCCTCATTATCTTCTTTTGGTTTAGGGTTTAGTTATTTCGAGGGTTGGGGTATATGGGTTTAGGGTTTTCTTTTGGTTTAGGGTTTAGTTATTGTATTCGAGCTCTTGCTATGAGAAGGCAGATTTGCATTGCTGATAGTAGAGGTTGGGAATATTTTTATCTTCCCATTATATGGTTGTTGATTCCTTGACTCAATCATACAAATCAGTCCACATTGTCTCTCTGCCATTTTGATGACAATTTTATTTGAAAATTTTGTTGTTATGTTGTACATGATTATTTTTCTATTTGAAATTTTTTTTCTACACCATACTTTGCACTGCTGTTTGAGTCCATGAAGTTGTTTCTGTTTCTTTCCTTTGATTTTTGGTCCTTTGTTTTAAATGGGGTGGCACTTGTATGTTACTGGCAAATGCTTCTTTTACACTGTAGTATTATTTTCTGATTTTTCTTGTTACATGCAACAGGCTCCAGTACTTTTCCAGGGGATTGGGCATTCACTAAATCCTACCAATAGCCTGGTAATATTTCTTTGAAGTATTTCACATGTTGTCATTAGCCTTATTGCATTTATAAATTTTTGGTAGCTTGGTGTCACTTTTTCTTTTGTGTCTTTCATTTCAGGTGTTGAAATTTCTCTCTGCATCTCCTTCAGCCTTTTCTGCTAAAGTGACAACTGACAAGTCCTCCATCACTCATTGGAACTTCAATCTCATTAGTTTCAGTTATACAGGTATGACATTATTTCCAACCATATTATGAATTTTTGGTGTATTACATTTAATAGTGTACTTTCCATTTATGAATTTTTCCAAGAGTCATGTCTCATGTCATAGTTGTGTGGTTTTGGGTGTAACGCACACATCACCTAGTGACTAGTGGTGAATGACATCATATATGGTTCATATTTAATAACTGCTAACTACACTGAGAAGTATGACTTGTATTGCAAAGTTGTTGGATTCTGTTTTAGGAATAGGGAATTTGGGCCGAATTTCTTGTGTTCTGGTCAAAGGGTTTGTTGTAAAGTTGATGTCAATAGGGATATTTGATGATTTGCTGGATATGGTTGACAGTGGCTTTTTAAATGTTGGACAGAATAGAAAAGGCATAGATACACAAGAATGCTCCTCTGTCAGCCATGTGGGGTAGTAGTGATGTACATGTCATAACAATAAGTTCATCTTATGCCATGTGTCTATTGAAAATATCTTGTGACCTAATTAACTGTAGTTACTCACTCAACATTATCAAAAGTTATTTGATTTTTGAAAGCATGTTGGGCCTACCAAGTTCAACTTATACTTTGCTTGTATTACATTAGGTTAGTTATGTTCTTTGAAGTCACTAAAAAAATGGGGAAAAAGCTGTTTACTCATTAAGAGCATCATCCAATTGATACCCTATGACTAATGCCTTTTGAAGTGGACAGAATTTATTAAAGTATGTGATTTTATTTACAAACCTTAAAATTAATAGGAAACAAAAGATTAACATCCTATGTTAGGCTAAGAATATTATGTGATTATATTTTTTCTGTTTTAAAATCATTTTTTGCACCGATTCAAATTAATTTTAAAAAGATAAGTCAAACAAATTTCAAAGATGAATAGACTTAATCATAGGAATGGACTTATCAATTTTTTTAAAAGTATTCTTATGTCTTAAAAAGTATTCTATTATACTATTTATTTAATGTGATATTATTACAAAATATTTATTGATTTTACTAACAACTAAATAATTTTCATTGGAGAACTTGACAGACCATAAATAATTTTGGATTAGGGGTTCGACATTTCGAGGTTTGGGGTATATGGCTTCAATAGCATTTTATCGTTTAAATGACTTTGGAACTGTTTGGGTTTGTGATTTCATTCAAGCTTGTGTTCTTCATTTTGGGTTTAGAGGGCTACCGAAGGTTCTGTTTTCCCCTTTGAATGCGCATGCATGTTTAGTTGTATTTATTTATTTTATTATTTGTAGTGTTTTCAATATTATTTGTACCAAGTTAGATGATCCTCCCTCTTTTGTGTGTTGTTGTTGTTTTCCATATAATGATTTCAACTTATAGGTTATCTAAGCTTTGATTTCATTTAATCTTATAGATTATCTAAGCTTTTAGTCCATAAATTATTTTGAAATTCGATTTTTAATTTTAATCTCTAAGCTTTTATTTAACTAGTGAAGGTTTTTCATCTTTTTCCTCTTAAGGATTATAATCCCTTAACTTTTGTTTGATTGATCAAGGTCCCTTTTAGTTAAAGATTTTAGTCCCTAAACTTTTGTTTGACTGATCAAGTTTTCTTCACTTTTTTCCATTCAGGTTTTTAATCCCTAAATTTTTTTTGACTTGGTGAAGATCTCTCAATATTTTTTCAGTTAAGGGTTTCAGTCCCTAAATTGTAAGCAACCAGTCTGCAATAAGAAAATTGTAAGGCATGTTTTAATAGCAACCTAGATATCAAGTTTCTTATCATATGGTATTTATGAAAGTGTTCCGAAAGTAAGCATTCATTCTTAATTCTGTTGCTTGATTTTTCAGGAAGATTATGATAAGGCCATTTTTTTGTGGCGTGTGTATAAGAAAGATTTTCTTCTTTGGACCATTACTAGCACTACAACATTGTTCCTTGGTATTGAGATTGGTGTCCTTGTCGGGGTGAGTACTAGGTGATTTTTTTCTGTTAGTAAGTAATGCCTTTAATAATAATGAACTATATCCATGCTGGCTGTAGTTATTTATCAGTGCACAATATGGCCTTGAGTTCTGTCCCTATGAATATCAAGAAAACAAAATGAAAAAAAGGTATATAACTAAAAATATAAATGATTAAGAGATTAAAATCTTACATGAACCACAATAAATAGAATAAAAAAACAATGAAGTAAAATTTATACTATACCTTAATGGCATGTGCCACTTTAAAGCCTTTTTTTTTCTTTCCTCTTTTTCAATTTAATTCTTTCTAGTTCAATATGGTTTGTGCGTAGGGATCGATCACAAACTGAACTTTAACTTATTCAAATTATTTTCCACTTCTCATTCTGATGAAAAATGTCTTTACCTTTAACTCACAGGAACCTAATGTTGTGACAAATATATTGATGGGGGTGGGGCATATATATATATTTTTACTTGGTTACACATGTTACTTTGATTAAGAATTAATTGTATTCAATTGGATTAATTGTATTCAATTGTATTAACTCACAGGGAGAAGGTCCACAACTGTGGGAATTTCCTTGCAGCAATGAGGTACGTTGCCTTTGAACTTAGAGCAATCTCCTTGTTCTGTGGTTTGAGCTCCTATTATGACCAAATGACTTCTTTGTGGTTTGATGCTAATTTGTTATAATGAGTCTTTTAATATGATTTCCATATATGTTTTTTCGTCTGATATGATAAGAGTAAAGGAAATATATATTTTTGCAGGAAGAAATACTTAGAATAGTGAAGCCACAACATTTTATAAATTTTCTGGTGCAGGGTGCACTGGTTGGTTCGTACAAGGGTAGCTGCCATTTATATATATAATACATTTGGTACTGTCAGAGGCTTCTTTTTTTCAAGCTTTCAAGGAAATAAGAGTGAAGTGTCTGATGATGATCTATTCTCTCTTCTCTCTTCATTTTGTAACTAGAACTGAACTGAAAGAATACCCTTTATTAGCTCATAGGGAACAAATACCCTTTTGCATGACACAATTTCAACAAAAAGAAAATAACATATAATGAGAACTGAACTGAAAGCAATTGTTGGACTGAATTCAAAATTCCTTATGGTATTCTTCTATTTCAGTTGAATAACTAGGCTTATGGTATTATTATATGGATGTATATAACAAAGAAAAATAGCAGAGAAGGTATTAAAAATGATTTTTAATTTTAACATTGAAATCCAGGCAGATTTCATAGAGGAACTTATTCGTCGGAAGCTTGTTGAGGAATCCCTTACTTCTGCTATTTTAACTGCTTACAATTTGCAGGAAAATTCTCCTTTCTCTCTCGCCCCACACTTGCCTTTTCCTTTCAACTGTGTTGGGTCTGTTCATTTATGGCTCTGCTTATGTTGCCTCAGTAAATTGTGCTTTCATTTTTATCCAGAGAGTCTCTTGTACTCATAATAATCATATCCAATTAGTTGATCATCCACTATCACTTGGAAGCAATATATGAAGAAGAAACTCGCTAGCTTAGCTAGGCCCCGAGAGCGTTTGGTCACCATTTGCTTTGGTCCAAATATTGAAAACTACTTCATGAACATAAACTGAAACTTAATTTTTTAGCCTTTACCATTTGCTTGAGTTTAGTGCCTTGTTTTTAAGTCACTTCCTTATGTTCAAATCCTCTCTAAATTAAATAGCAGCAAGGTAATATGAATATTCCTCTTCTTGTTTCATTTATTTATCGTTATAGACTATAAGTTTCATGACTGGACTGTGCTGTTAAGCAATAGTTTCAGTGGATTTCTAGGCTAACAGTATCGTTTTTCTGGACTGAGCTAGCTATTCAGTTATTTTTACTAGTACTTGATGTAAATATATTTGTAAATAGGAGTATTACTTTATTAGTTTATGTTATGGTATTGTCGTTAGTCAATATTCAGGAATTTAACATTCAAAAAAATAGCTCGCATTGAATTTAAAAGGTACCTGGTTATTTGGGGAAACTGGATAAGGTGCTTTCATTAGTGACCCTTTTCTCTGTAAACAACATTTTTGTAGCTACATGGAATGTAGCTGGAAGATCCCCACCAAGTACCTTGAATTTAGATGATTGGCTTCATTCTTCCATCTGCTGATTCTTTCCAACTAGATGTCTGAGCCTTATCTGCAGCACTTGATTGACCCCACTCCTTAGAAGTAGTGTTTGAACTAGATCCCGTGTTCCACCCACCACCCTGGATATTGGTCTCTTCAGTTGTAGATTTTTTCCAGCTAGCTTCTGCAGTCTGCGACGAGCCATTGTTGTTCCAATTATTGTTACCTCCACTTGCTGAACTCCAGCTCTGCTTATTTCCAGGTTGGATGCTCCTTATCTGCATTTCCCTGGTTCCAAGCCTGAGATCCATTATCATTAGCTCCACTTGCTGAACTCCAGCTCTGATTACTTCCACTTCCTCGGTTCCAGCTAGGATGCTCCTCATCTGCATTTCCCTGCCTCCAGCTCTGCCTATCCTTGTCACCACTAACCTGGTTCCGAGCTTGAGATCCATTGATATTCTTCCATCCACCATTATCTGCCCACTTCTTCCAGTCAGAGGGCCCATCCTCACCAGAGCCCCTTCTATCGTTCCAACCACCAGATTGATCATTGCTTCCCCTGCCTCGGGCTCCACGTCCTCCTTCTGATCCCCACCTACCACCAAAACCTTCCCTGTCCGATCTACCTCTACCACCAAAGTCTCCACGGTCTCCCCGACCACCAAACCCACCACGCTCTCCCCGGCCACCAAACCCATCACGTTCTCCTCTACCCCGAAACCTCTACCTCTAAAACCCTCTCTGTCAGAGCCACCTCTACCCCGGTAACCACCTCTCCAGTTCCCACCACCTACTCCAGCTGGAATTCTTGTTTTCATTTCCAGCACCCCATGAAGATTTGTTATTGACATTGTTTCCCCAGTTGGAATTTTTATTCGAATTACCAGATCCAGAATTCCAATTGTTACTTTTCGGATCAGAAGTCGGGTTTCCACTGTTTTCGGAGTTCCATTTGCGTTTCTTGTCCAAGTTGGAATCTTGATTTCCAGGCTCAGTATGCCCAGAACTCCAGTGAGAATTCTTGTTCTCATTCCCACTCCTAGATCCAGAGTTCCAATTGGTTTTCTTACCCCAACCGTTTCCCTGATTCCCACTCGAATCACCAGATACATTGCATGAACCAAATTTCTTGTTGCCCTAATTAGAACCTTCTTGGGTGTGCTCACTCAGCCCCCCTTTCCAACCAGAAGCTTGACTGAAATCTGCAGCCGAACCACCTGAAGCTTGTCCTGCATTCCACCCACCTTGATCATTACCTTTTTCCACTCTATCATTTGATGAAGAGACTTGACCATTCCAATTGTTTTTTGTTTCCCAACCAGATGACTCACTCCCATCCTTGTTTGGTTCGTTTTTCCACCCAGTATCCTGATTAGCATCAATTTTAGAAGTACCAGCAGGGTTCCCAACTTCTTTGACTGCAGTTGATCCAGACTTCCAGCCACTCCAAGTACAATTCAACTTTCCTTCATCTGATCCACTTTTAAACCCATTGCCACCACCCCATCCAGCTGATGAAGTTTCATTTGACTTTTGGATACTGTTCCAACCAGAAGACTCCCCTTCAGAAGCCTTGGTTGCATTCCAATTGCTATTCTAATTGCCATCACCCACACTTCCAGTTTTATGCTCCGCCTGATCCCAGCTCCCTCCACCACTTGACTTTTGGATACTGTTCCAACCAGAAGACCCCCCTTTAGAAGCCTTGGTCTTCGTATTATATTTGAATTTCTATTTCTTACTGATGAATGCCTAAATTTTAATTTGCAGTGAATTGCTTGATCCTTTGTTCCTCTTTGCTTCAGACAATACAGAAAAGTATGTTGTGCAACCCATAAGGCTCAATATGCTGCTTAAAATAACTAGAGTGAAGGTGAATGAATTACATCATCATAATGTTTCTTTTCTATGATTTGATTTGGCGCATTAAAGTGTAAAGTGCATGTATACTACCTGATGAACATCATTATGGTACATAGCATTAGCTGGTAAAGAATTAAGCTTGTTTCTTTGTAGTTATAAAAATTGCAGATTAAAACACACTACATTTTATTTTGCCTCCATATACATTACACCTCACACAAGAGTCAGCAATATGAAATGTGGATAATATACACACATCCACATTTAACCAAGTTTGACTTAATTAAAAAACTCAAACTTAGCAGCTTCCTGTTCCAGTAATGGAGAGAAGAATTTGGTCAAAACAAAGAATCGGTATAAAATGGTGGGTTGTGAGTGGAAAATTGATGTGTATTGTATGCATCTGTTTATAACAGAGTGGTCTAATAATGATAAGTAGAGACAAATACAAACCACAACTTCTGAAGCAACATATCCACATTATCACAAAGTTTTGGTTTGATTCAGCCTCTGGGTATAAGTATTATTGCATAGTTTTACCACATGGTTATTTGTTCTTGATGTTTAACTTAAATATTCTCTTTTAAATGAACATGCAGATTCAAATTATGTTGAGATGGATCTTAATAACAGATTTTTCAATAACTACTCATCCGCCGTCGTTGCCCTGTCCTTCCTCAGATTGTTCCAAGAAACTGCAAAACGAGACCTCTTCGACCAGGTGGGTCTTAATGTGTGAAAGATTGAGTTTTTTTTTGTTCTGGGTTGGGTTAAGTTGAAGGAAAATGATATTGGGGTGTTGGAATGATTGCAGACTAGCATCAGTGGAGTGTTTTTCATGTTTTTGGATTGACAGAACTTAAATTTTCTGTTCAAGTTAAGGAATGGCACTATGAAGTAGATGAAAAGTGGGATTTTTTTTTTCATTTGGACAACTTATCCAAACAGGGCCTTTACCTTCTTATTTGCTTAATTTAGTTCATGTCCAACTAAGAATGTTTATTGCAGGTCATGTCAACACTTCTATTTTCTGGAAAAATGTAGCTCTTGTTCGTGTAAGTTTTTTTACCTTTATCTTGTTTAATGAGTTTACAATACCATTAAATATGAGTTTACAATACCATTAAATAATTTTACCTGTAAGTAGTACGCATGCTCCCAAACATCAATACCAAGCAATGGAACCAAATTTGGTCCCTTAGTAACTAGTCTGCAAATAAAATGTTCAAAATTACATCTGAAAATTAACAAATCAGAAAAAAAAATTCGATGCACAAAGCATAAACATGATTAAATAAAGCTAAAAAAATGAGAATGAGGATTGAGAAAAGATGAAAAACTTTGACAGAGGTAATATGATTTTCTTATCAGCTTTTAATGAATAAATTACATGTGTTAGGGGATATATATATATAAAGCTACATTCTTGAGTACCCTTTGTAGAGAATGAAAACTATATATGTAACTTGCAAACTGATCCCTTACAACTCAACAAAATACTAGAAAATAGCTCACGTATAATTAAGTGATTATTTCTCAACAATTGGAAATTAAAAAGCAACAGGTACTAGATATTAAAAACAAAGAAAGTTAAACTCCTAAGTTTTAGCACCAGACTGTAACAGTAATTTTACTCCAAATAGTGAATATGTATATAATAGTATACATATTATAATATTTTATTTATGTATGGTATTCAGTAATAATTATGTTATACCTATTGATATAAGAATATTTTTTAATTTTTTTAAGGCAAGACCAAAAAATATAAAACACGGCAGGGACAACATTCTAGCATTATTATGGAAGTAACTTCTTGGACTATGGCTTGAGTGAACCTGATCCTATGGTTCGTGCAATTGTTGACAAGGAAAAGGATCGGCACCTCTCTCACATAGCATTTAAGGTTTGTCTCACCTCTCTACAGGATTTTTTTGTCTTAAATACATTTTTTACAGCTACTTGTAGGTTGCTGCTATATGGATGTTATAGATTTATTTTATTTGGCTTTGACAAATGGAAAATTTTAAACTTAAGAAACTTATGCTCTCCAAAAATAAATTATAATCTCTAAAAATAAATCATTCAGTGAATAATTTTAATTGACAACTCTTGCTGTAATCTCTAATCTATTTTATAAACTTTAATATAAAATTTAATTATTTTCTCTCTTTAATTATTTATTTGTTCAAAATACATTTTGAATTTATTTGTCAAAGTATTTTCAATTTTTTAATTTATTTATTAAATGTCCAAATTTGCTCAACTAACATTCGGCATGATAAATATTTGTAAAAAAATTATAATATTAAATTTAGAAAACTAAACACTAAGATTATTCTGTTTTATTTTGATATAAAATCATATTTTTGTAATATTTGCTTATATACTCAACCAATTTTTTTTTATATTTTATATTTTGCATACATTTCAGTATATCCTACTTACTAGTTACGCAAGCATTGCTTGGGCAAGATGAAGGAATAGCTAATCTTGCTGGTAGATATTCTATTCAAGTAATTCCACACATGTTTTCCTTTGCTATAGGAGTTCTGCTTGTTTACATCTAACTGTTGAAGATTCCATTCATAAATAATAGCAAGCTAAGAGAGAAATTAAGGTATAAATCTAAATAGTTACATCATTATGTAATTGTCATTATTTTTGATAATTTTTATTGCTGCAAATTATTTACTTAAAAGAAATTTATATTATATTGCATAGTTTTGTGTCTATGATCATATGTATTTGGTTGGATTTTCTGTTTTTTGTAGGTATACATGCATATAGAATTATTAGTTTTGAACAATATTTCTAGCATATTAATTGTACAAAAATTTCAATATCTATGCTATTAGGAATCCAGTTCATCTTTTATTTGTCTTAAAGCAATATTCTCAATTCATTATTAATACAACAATACTGCTGCTAATATAAAAAATTAGTTACAGCAAAGGATTAAATGAGAATGACTATTCATGAATGGTAAAATCCTAAAAATAAAATTTCTAAAATAAAAAAATAAAAAATTACAAATCTAAGACGGTTACCTAGACACTCGTCTTAGAAACTTTAATAAAAAAAAATAAAAAGGCAACCAAGACGGTCTTTGAGGAGACCGTGTTTGAACACTGCCCTTCTAAGACGGTTCCAAGACCAACCGTCTTAGAACCTTAACTAAAATAAATAAAAAAATAAAAAAGCCTTCCAAGACGGTCTTTGTGGAGACCGTCTTTGAACACGACCCTTCTAAGACGGTTCCAGGTAAAACCGTCTTAGAAGCCTATTTAAAAAAATAAAAAATAAAATAAAAAAGCCTTCTAAGACGGGCTTTAATGAAGACTGTCTTTAAAAGGTTTCCTTCTAAGACGGTTCCAGGTAAAACTGTCTTAGAATACTATTTAAAAAAAATTAAAAAAAAAATAAAAAAGCCTTCTAAGACGGGCTCTAAAGAAGACCGTTTTTAAAAGGTATCCTTCTAAGACGGTTCCAGGTAAAACCGTCTTAGAATCCTATTTAAAAAAAATTCAAAAATAAAATAAAAAAGCCTTCTAAGACGGTTTCTAAGATGACCGTCTTTGAAAGGTAGCTTTCTAAGACGGTTCCAGGTAAAACCGTCTTAGAATCCTATTTAAAAAAAATTCAAAAAATAAAATAAAAAGCCTTCTAAGTCGGTTTGACAACCGTCTTAGAAAGTCTACCCTTTCAAAGACGGTGGTATCAAGGACGGGTCAAAAACCGTCTTAGAAGGGTCTTCGGAACCGTCTTGGAAGGCTATTTATGTAGTAGTGGTAGTTTGTTTATCTTACAAGCGGAGATAGGTTTTCTCCAAAAGTACAGCTAAGTGGTTTGCTTAGGCTGGGTTGCTCCTAAGGATCTCTGAACTTTCTCTGGGTTTGAGAAAGAGAAGCAGGTTAGGCTTCTAAGGATCTCTGAACTTCTTCTAGGTTTGAGGAAGAGGAGTTTTGTAAGTACAGCTGAGTGGTGGCTCAGGCTGGGTTTCTCCTAAGGATCTCTGAACTTCTTCTAGGTTTGAGGAAGAGAAGCGGGTAGGGCTTCTAAGGATCTCTGAACTTTCTCTGGGTCTGAGAAAGAGGAGTTTGTAAGTACAAGCTGAGAAGGGGTTCTCAGTTTAGGTAGCTTCTAAGGGTCTAATAGGTGTATTAGATTGTTGAACTTCTTCTAGGTTTGAAGAAGAGAAGTTTTGTAAAAGCTTGTAAGAAAACATTTACAATAGTGGAATTCTACTCTGGGTTTGAGTAGAAAACTGGACGTAGCCTCATAGGTTTTGAGGCGAACTAGTATAAATCTTCTGTGTTGATTTATATTCTGCAGACATTTTAATTGTGCTTGAACTCTGAACTGAACCAACTAGCATAATCATCCTTGGATTGTTATTGTTTAAAGACATTCATTTTGAAAAGGCATATTTATAACTCTGATTGTGAAACTCTGTTTTTGAACAAAGAAAATTTTAATTTTCCGAGATAAACCAATTCACCCCCCCTCTTGGTTATTTGTAAGTGTTCCTTATTTTCCACAATTGGCATCAGAGCAGGTTCTTGTAAGTTATTCAAGTTAAATTTTTATAAAAATGAACACTTCACAAATTACTTTTAAAGAAGGTGCATCTTTGAATAGACCTCCTATGTTTGAGGGGGAGCATTTCAATTTCTAGAAAAATCGAATGAAAATCTTTATTCAATCTAATGATCCAGGAGCATGGAATGCTATAGAAAAAGGTCCTAGAGTTCCAATTAAAATGGTAGGCAATAATATGGTCCCTAAAGATTGGGATGAAATGAATGATGAAGAAAAATGAATTGTACAGTATGATTTTAAAGCTAAAAATATGATCACTTCTGCCTTATCTTCTGATGAGTTTTTCAGGACTGTACGATGTACAAGTGCCAAGGAAATATGGGAGATGTTGGAGATTACTCATGAAGGAACAGAGGAAGTCAGAAGATCGAGAAAGCACTCATTGATTCATGAATACGAAATGTTCAAAATGAATCAAAATGAGAGCATCTCTCATCTCCAAACAAGATTCACACACATTGTGAATCATCTCCTAGGACTTGGAAAGACTTTTGATACTGAGGAACTCAACATCAAAATTCTGAAATGCCTCACTAGAGCTTGGCAACCCAAAGTCACGGCCATCAAAGAATCAAAGGATTTATCTAAAATGTCAATGGCTGCACTGTTTGGTAAGTTGCTTGAATATGAATTAGAATTATCTCAACTTACTCTTGGTGAAGATGCAGAGAAGAAAAACAAAAGTCTAGCGCTGAAATCTGCAACACCAAAGGCTGAGATAGACGAAGAATCTAGTGATGATGAGGATGATGATGACATGAACTTTATGGTGAGAAAATTCAACAAGTTCATGAAAAAGAACAAGGGCAGGAGATTCTCAAAGAGCAAAAGGAACAATCCGGCCACCAGTAATTCTAAGAAGCTGGACAACAACTACACTTGCTATGAATGTGGTAAGCCTGGCCACATTAAAACTGAATGTTCTATATATTTGAGAAAACAACAGGACAGCAAAGGAAAGAAAGAAGCTAAGCCAAGAAGAGCCTACATTGCATGGGAAGACAATGACTCTTCTACATCTGAATCCTCTGCTGAATCAGAAGAAGCAAACCTATGCTTTACCTCCATCATCAATGAAGAAGATGATGACATTCAAAGTCAAGAAGAAGAGGTAAATTCTGAACTTGAAGAAGCTATTTCTGCTTTTCAAGAAATGCATAGTGAAGCTAGAAAATTGTCTAAGGCAAATAAGAAACTTAGAAAAAGCCTTGATAAACATCTTGCTAAAATTGTTGAGCTAGAAACTGAAATTTGTAACCTGAAGAAAGAAAATGAAAATCTTACTTCAAGTTATAAATCTAGTGGTTGTATGTGCACTTCTTCTTCAACATCTAGTGATAAGTATGAAATGTTGCAAAAAGTTTTTGAAGAGTATAGATTTAATCAAGAAGAAAAATATTTGCAACAAGTTTCTAAAAACAAAGAATTGGTAGATATTTTGGATAAACTCAACAAAGGAAAATGTGATTTAGATAAAATGTTGAGTATTCAAAAACATCATAAAGATACTTCTGGTTTGGGATACAAAGATAATTTCAAAAATATGCAGAAAACGAAATTTGTACCTCCAAAACAGAAGCAAACTAAAAAGCAGAATGTCTACCAAAGAAATGTTTTTAGAAATAAACATAAGTTTATTACTTGTCATTACTGCATGAAGAATGGTCATACTGCCTCTCATTGTTTTGCAAGGAAGTTTTATGTTCCAAATGGTGAATGCATTTGGATTCAAAAGAAAGCAACTAACCCATTAGGACCCAAAAGAAAATGGGTACCTATTCCTTTAAAGTAATTATCTCTTTTGCAGGTGTGTCTTAGAGCAAGTTCATCTCTGTGGTATCTTGATAGTGGTTGCTCAAGACACATGACTGGTGACACCTCCCTGCTCAAGAATCTTGTATTTAAAGAAGGAGGATTCGTCACGTATGGAGATAATAACAAAGGAAAGATAATGGGTGAAGGAAGTATTGGAGATAGCCTGAAAACCAAAATCAGCAATGTACTCTATGTGGAAGGATTGAAACATAACTTGCTGAGTATCAGTCAATTATGTGACAAAGGCTACAAAATTTCCTTCAATCAAGATTGTTGCTTAATCTGTGATGGTAAGAATAACAATGTTATTCATGTAGGCAAAAGAAAAGGTAATGTATATTTACTATCCATTGATCATGCATTAATTCATAAAACTTCATGTTTGGTTAGTAAGATAGATGAAACATGGTTATGGCATAGGAGAGCTAGTCACATTAACATGCATCAATTAAATAAACTTGTTAAAAAGGATTTAGTTGTTGGACTACCTAAACTCAAGTTTGAGAAAGATAAATTCTGTGATGCTTGTCAAAAGGGGAAACAAACTAAAATTTCTTTTCAAAGCAAAAATATTATTTCCACCTCTAGACCTCTTGAATTATTACACATAGATTTATTTGGTCCTTCAAGAACTATGAGTTTAGGCGGTAATTATTATGGTCTAGTAATTGTTGATGATTTCTCTAGATTTACATGGGTTATGTTTCTGAAATCCAAAAGTGATGCCTTTCATTCTTTTCGAAAATTAGCCAAATTGATCCAAAATGAGAAAGGTTATAAAATTGTTTCAATCAGAAGTGATCATGGTGGAGAATTCCAAAATGATGATTTTGAAAAATTCTGTGAAGAACATGGAATTAACCACAATTTTTCAGCTCCAAGAACTCCCCAACAAAATGGTGTTGTGGAGAGGAAAAATAGGTCACTTGAAGAAGGTGCTAGGACACTTCTAAATGAAACAAATTTACCTAAATATTTTTGGGCTGATGCTGTACACACTGTTTGCTATACCTTAAATAGATTGCTCATAAGACCTATTTTGAAGAAAACCCCTTATGAGCTATATAAAGGCAGAAAACCCAATGTTTCTCATTTAAGAACTTTTGGCTGTAAATGTTTTGTTTTAAACAATGGAAAGGAATCACTTGGAAAGTTTGATGCTAAGGCTGATGAAGCAATCTTCCTTGGATATTCATTGCATAGCAAAGCATATAGGGTATTTAATAAAAGAACAATGAGCATAGAAGAATCAGTTCATATTATCTGTGATGAGTCTAACTCTTCGAAAGAAGAAAAAGCTTGTGATGATGATGCAGAAAATGCAGAGTTGAATAATCAAATGGAGAAGATGAGTATCAATGAGAAAAATGAATCAAGTGCTGATGAAGATGCATCAACATCTAAACAACTGCCAAAGGAGTGGAGAACTACTAAAGATCTTTCACTAGACAACATAATTGGTGAAGTATCAAAGGGAGTCTCTACTAGATCCACATTTAGAAATTTATGTTGTGATATGGCATTTGTTTCACAAATTGAACCTAAGGATATCAATCATGCTTTACTTGATGAACATTGGTTGCATGCCATGCATGAAGAATTAAATCAGTTTAAAAGAAATGAGGTTT
>PYAF01002417.1:355593-368472 GCA_007407185.1 Glycine tomentella | reverse complement strand
ATATTGCCTTGATTCCTTCGACAAGGACTTACAATTTTCGTAATAAATAGGTTTGCCTTGATTCCTTCGACAAGGGCTTACAATTTTCATGATAAATAGGTTTGCCTTGTCGAAGGAATCAAGGCAAACCTATTTATTACGAAAATTGTAAGTCCTTGTCGAAGGAATCAAGGCAATATGAGAAGGGTGTAGAGTAAGACTTCGGGTTCAAGTCCCGGAGCATCATAGCACCAAAGAGAAAAGTTTAATTGCTTGCGTTATTATTATGTTGTTTCATTTATCTGTATGTTTTTATATATCTATTCGTGTTACATACTTGTTACTGATATACCTATTATAGACTGTTGCATATTTGTTGATTTATCTGTTAGTATTACCTACTTGTTACTGTTTTATATATGTTTATTATAGACTGTTGTTCAGAAAGTGAGTTTAGGGACTTAGAGGTTTCTTTAAGCCCTGAATCTTACTGAGACTCGGGTTGTCTCACCCCTTTGTTTGGGGAATATCATTTCAGGAGGAGTTAGTAGCAGAGATCCCTCTTCTAGCAAGACTCCATTGGGTGCTTGATGGAGTAGCTGTAGCTGTTGTTTTAGATTAGATTATTTCCTTTCTTGTGTGTGACGTGTGAGGCGTGCCGTTTCCAGTATGCTAGGATTACTGTACTACTGTTGATCTGTTGATCAATAGTGTCTTATTGAGAATAAGTTGTACGGGTGCCACTCTCTTATGGGTGGATAACTATGATGTATAACTCGAAAGATTTATTATTTATGCAGTATGCAGTTTCTGTATTAAGTTATGCATGGTGTTATTAGTTAGATTTTATTTAGCATTGTAGCATCGTATTATGTGAACGTATTGGGAAAAGTATTTGAGAAAATGTTTTGGAAAAATGTGGCCACGATTTTTATATTACTCTTTCAAAATGATTTTTAATAAGTCTTCTGCTGACGACTCTAATATCAAAGATAAGTAACAACCGGAGTACTACGGGGTGTTACATTTATGGTATCAGAGCAGTTCGTGAAATGTTCACTGATATGATGCTGTAGTTTAGAATTAGATAGAGTCGAGTAGTGAGGATAGAAGAGATTCTTAGATAGGTGCGTGAGAATTTGTTTGTTATATCTCTTGTGAACCATGCTATTGTATGTGCTATCACTTGATTAAGCGTAGCTAACTCATACCTTGTGTAGCTGTGCAGTACTATGGCACCACGAGGGAGACCCAGAAGAGTAGTGAATAATGCGCCAACTGATCCTATTGCTGATGCACTAGCTGCTTTTCAGCAGACTCTCCAAGAGTCTAGAGAACATGATCTAGAAAGGATGAGGAAGGCTAATGAGGAGTTGATGGCCCAGAATCGTTTGGCGACAGTTGAGATGTTTCGACTGTTGCGAGCTGAATTGAGAGCTCCCCTACAGACAGATATTCCGATGGAAGAGAATGCTCCCGAGGGCACAGCGGGTGCCCATGTTGAAAGAGAGGAAGCAGCTAATCAGGGAAGCGGTCCACGCGTTGAGCATGTGAGCGAGCCGACAGAATCATTATTAGCGAACAGGGAGACAAGAGAAAGGTTATATAATGCTTTCAGGAAGCATTCTCCACCTCACTTTAAGGGTGGAAGGGACCCTATTGCTGCATTAGAGTGGCTCCAGGAGATGGAGCGGATATTTGAAGTCATGGAAACTGACGATGCCACCAAATTACTGTATGCGATCTATATGTTACAAGGAGATGCCGCGGACTGGTGGAAGAACACCAAACTTCTGTTGGAGGGTCAGGGACACGTCGTCACTTGGCCAGCATTTGAAGGACAGTTCATAACCAGATATTTCCCCGATGAGGCCAGAGAAAGAAAGAGGCATGAGTACGAAGATCTCAGACAGGGCAGCATGTCGGTGGATGAATACTTGAGTAAATTTAACAAGCTTGCCAAGTATTCAAGTTATGGTAGGACTCCTCTCACCTCTGAAGACAAGGCGTTCAGGTTCAAGAAAGGCTTGAACAATTTTTATGCTGATAGACTTGCCGGACAGAATACAAAGGACTTTGCTGAACTGGTCAGGCAGTGTCTGAATATCCAAGAGCATTACAGATCCAGAGGTAGAGATATGGGGAATAAAAATGCTAGTGGCAAGACTTTGCAGTGGCGTGATAAGGGTAAGATGCTCCAAGCAAAAAGGAATAGCAACCAATTCAAAGGGAACAATAAAGGGAATTTCAGAAATGGTAATGTAATGACAGGCAAAGACAAGGTTCCTTCTTGTGCTAAGTGTGGGAAGACACACTTTGGTATCTGTAGAGCGGGACAAAACGTGTGCTACAGTTGTGGACAACCAGGCCATTACTCGCGTCAATGTCCGCAGAAAGTGGGCCAAGCAGCAATGTTACAGGCAGCGCCGATTTCGGCTGTTCCACTTCAAGCAGTTCCTACTTATAATGTTGCTGCACCAGTGGTTTCCACTACTACACCCACCGAGCAATATCCTGTTCAGACTAGTGCACGAGTTTATGCAGTCACACCAAAGGAGGCTGAAAGGTCTCCTAATCTTGTAAAAGGTACCATTTATATTAAAGGCTATGATATAGATGCATTATTTGACTCAGGAGCTACCCACTCCTTTATATCGAGTTTTGTTGCTGTTGGTCTAAATCTGACCATAGACAAATTCAGTCCTCCTATGGTAGTGAAGACTGCCACAGGAGTCAAAGTCTCGACTGAATCTTTCTGTAAAGAAGTAAAGTTTATTTATGAAGGCAAGGAGTATGAGATCGATCTGGTAATACTAGAAGGCATGAGTTTGCAGATTATTCTTGGCATGGATTGGTTAGTCAAGAATGGAGTCATGATCAATTGTTGTAGCAGAAGAATATGTTTTCCGGAGCATAAGGAGAAAGATGAAAATCCATGTTTGTCCTTGGCAAAAATGAAAAAGGTTTTGAAAGAAGTAGGAGAAGGATATTTGTTATTGGAGGCATTAATAGGGACATCAAAGGAGCCCAGTGCTAATATTCCGGTGGTGTGCGAGTTCGAAGATGTATTTCCTGAGGAGATCCCGCAATTTCCACCAGAAAGGGAGATTGAGTTCACCATTGACCTGTTACCGGGTGTTGGACCAATTTCATTAGCCCCGTATCGAATGTCACCGGTAGAACTGGTAGAACTAAAGAAGCAGATAGAAGAGTTGTTACGAAAGAATTTCATCCGACCGAGTGTGTCTCCTTGGGAAGCACCGGTTCTTTTTGTCAAGAAGAAGGATGGACTAGCAGATTGTGCACTGATTACCGACAGTTGAATAAGGTAACAGTGAAAAATAAGTAACAACCGGAGTACTACGGGGTGTTACAGATTTCATAGTAAATAAAGTTTTGTTGAATTTTTTATATTCAGTTGTATTAAATTCTTAAGAAAAAAACTTTCTTATCCATAATGATCTTGAATAAGATTATCTCCCATTAATGATACTTGACGTCTCTATCTTAAAAAAATAAAATATTTTAATTTGTGATATTGTTGTATTTATGGTATGCACTTATATGAGATACTTAAAGAAACATTTTTATCTGTTGATATATAGATATATAATATATATATATATATATATATCATTTTTCTAATTTTCTGCCATTTTTTTCAGTTTCCTATACTATAATATACAATAGAATATGAAAAAGAAAAAAAAATTCTAAAGAAATATAACTAATATTCTTTAGAATAAGAAAAAAGAATATTAAATTCAAATAAATTATAGATAGAAAAAAGACTTAAAAAGGAGGATTTAAAATGCGAGATCTAAAAACATATCTTTCTGTGGCACAAGTAGTAAGTACTATCCAATTTTTATCTTTCCGTGGCACAAGTAGTAAGTACTATCCAATTTTTACAGTACGATGGTTGGCTGTTCATGGACTAGCGGTACCCACTGTTTCTTTTTTGGGATCAATATCAGCAATGTAGTTCATCCAACGATAAACCTAATTTGAATTATAGAGCTACGACACAATCAAACCCAAATGAACAAAATGTTGAATTGAATCGTACCTGAATGATAATTGTAATTTTTATTATAAAATATAAAGACTAATTTAATTTATAAAAGCATTGATAAAGTAATTTAAAATTATTTGTGATAAATATTAATCAATAAAATATTTATTTATTAATTATTTAAATTTATTTTATATGATTTATAAGTAGAAATGCTTTAATGATTATAAGTGCTAATATAAAATATAATATAATTTTTTATAAATAATATAGATAAAATAGTAATAAAAAATAGTTATTATAAAAAAACTAAAGAAAATTTAAAAAATGAAAAAAAAAGTTAGAGAGAAAAGAGGAAAGGAGTTGGACTATCAGTTTTTCTTCTGTTTTCCACAGAAGAGAGAAAAATTCAAAAAAAATATAATTAATATGGAATCTTCAACACATAATATTTATATTTTTTTCTTTTGTCGCTCTCTTACTAGATGTGAATTAGTATTTTGGATGTCCATCTATTATTTTTATTATCTCAAAATTAAAGTTAATTTGCGCGTCATCAAAATTTCTTCAGATAATTTAAAAATAAATTTGATTCTAAACAATTGATCCAACCAAAATAGGATCTAATGAAGCAGACAAGCATAACATGATCAATCCCATCTTGCAAAAATATCCTTAATCCCTCAAAATAGTCAAACACGCACACATTTCAAAAACATGGATTACATTAGTGTATGCCAATATAAATCACTAGCTAGTTATAACCTGCCAGTTGCACCTTACGACGTCAGCTATGTTCTAATTTATCGCAAATATTTATGAAGTTTGATTTATCCAAAATAGAATAAAAAGAAGCTGTTATTAAAAACAAAATCATTATCAACTACCAATATTTCAGTGGAAACTAAAGAGTCTGCTTAATTAACTTCTTTATATTACTAGAACCTATCGAAAACAGCAGGCTGATGAACTTTTTGATATTTGCAAATGATTCAAATGAATGATTAATTAATAGCAAAAGTAACCATACTCTACATCTTGTCAAAGTAATTTGACATAATTAAGAATCAAATACTAGTACTATATAAATTCTTGACGTAGTGATGATGCATTCGCAATGTGCTGATAATTTCCTTGTTGACTTGGCTATCTCATGTTCTAAGGAAGACAAATAAACCATGTCCAAGTCCAACACAAGCACCGTTAATCCACCACAGCAGAAAATATAAATTTGTGTTTCTAACTTGTATTTACCCTTAAATAAAATTAACAAAATATATAAGAAAACATTGAAAGAAAATTAAAAGGACAAAAAAATTACCTTAGAAAAAGAATATGAACTCAGTGAATTCGTGTTCTTGTATTTATCCTCCAAAGAAGTTTAATGAAGAAAAAAAAAAAAGGTTTAACAATTGACTGTTTTAGAAATAAACAACGAAAATGAAATAATCTTGTATTTGCGTGGCTAGGTATTTATAGTTGAATTAAACAAATTGTTTACTTCATGAAGATATGAGTATTTATAACTCAAATGATAATTTTGATATGATTACCAATTGTGTGATTGATAGGAATGTCACAAAGTTACCAAATTTATATATATGGTAAAATAATAATATATGTTAATTAATTATTGGTACACTAAATTAAATCATGCGAGAATTTTTTTAGAATGACATCAGTCCATTTTTTAAAAATAATTAAATTAATTTTTTTAATCATAATAATTTTGATAATATTTTTTTCGATAAATAAGTGTCATATTGAATTATTTTTTGTAAATAACCGTCCATTTTAAATAAATTTTTCATTAATTTTGGTTTACCAAAACAGTATTAAATTATATTTTGTAAATAAATTTCATATTAAATTATTTTTGTAAACAAAATTCTTATTAAGTTAAATTATTTTCATAAATAATCATCCATTTTTAATTAACAATCAATTAAATCTTAGACTGATATCAATCAATAACTTAATGGAGATGTAGGAATTTTATACCAACCAATACCATGTTATAATATAATGATTTTTTCACCAAAATTAGAACATTTATCAATCTCAGGTAAACCTGTATGATGTTAATTGACATTGAATAGAAGTGATATATCGATTGCCTCAAATTAATATTGATTTAGGTTTAACACACTTATACATCTTGTGATTGAATTTGCACATTAATAATTAATAAATTGGATTGATGTCAATAATTCAAATTGTTTTCTTAAAATAAATTAACATTAAATATTTTATTTCATTATGATAATTTCTATTTTAAACTAAATTATTTGGTTAAATGTTTTCCACTTTTCCGTATTAATTACTTTCAGAAATAAGTACTTAATTTGTAGAAAGTTGTGAGTAAGGTATAAACATTTATACTTTTTATTTATTTATCAAAATCGAAAACAGTCGTAAAAGATTTTCTAATAATTTATGTATCTTATTTAACTAAATGAGGTAAACTTTTTAGACCCAGCACCGTACCTGCCAACACTCTAGAAAGTATACCAAGTATGCATCCATAAATAATAATAAAAAATTAAAATATATTTTGGTTTTTATAAATATTAAAATATTTAGAATTTATTTCTGTAAAATTTTGAGTATATTTTAATGTATAATATTTTAGCTTAAGCTGAATTCGAGAAATGCAATTCTACATGTTTGATTATTTTCATTTGTATAAATATTAAAATATTTAAAATTTGTTTTTTGAAATTTTAAGTATATTTTTTATTCTTCTAAAATATAAATATAATATTATAAATTAAATTCGAGAGATTCAATCGTACTTATAAATGTCAAATTCTTATCGTCTTGCAAATAAATATTGATGAGTTGACCTGGCATTGACTTAATTAAAAAATGATGAAGCTTAATAGAAAAAGCCACAATATATGTTTACTGTTCATTTTCTGGTATAGAAAAATATGTAAAGCTTCATGGAAAAGTCATTTTAAGTTTCGTAGAGACCCAACAATCTAACCATCCAACGATACTGTCATACCAAGTATGCGCGTAGGGCCATAGTGAAAGAAAGAGACATATGAAGCTTCATAGAAAACTCTCTAGAGATATGAAGCTTCACAGAAACGCTATAAGCTAGGCTATAAGTTTGCTTGTTTGATTATGGAGACCCAACACTCCTCCATCTACAATCATACAAACCTTTATTCTAAAGTTCTGATGGCTGTGCGATCATTCTCCTACGATGTGTTCCTCAGCTTCCGAGGAGAAGATACTCGTTATGGTTTCACTGGCAATCTCTACAATGCCCTTAAGGAAAGGGGAATTCACACCTTCATTGATGACGAGGAGCTCCAGAAAGGGGACGAAATCACATCAGCACTTGAGGAGGCAATTGAGAAATCCAAAATTTTCATCATCGTGCTCTCTGAAAACTACGCATCTTCCTCCTTTTGCTTAAACGAACTCACTCACATCCTTAAGTTTACTGAGGGGAAGGATCTGTTGGTTTTGCCAGTTTTTCATAAAGTGGATCCTTCAGATGTCCGACATCACAAAGGTAGATTTGGAGAAGCACTGGCTAATCAAAAAAATAAGTTGAACTCTAATAACATGGAGAAGCTGGACACATGGAAGATGGTTCTGCACCAAGTCTCTAACATTTCTGGTCATCATTTCAAACATGGGTACCCTTCCTCACTTACTTTATTTGTGATAGTTTATTTGAATTTTATGATATATTTTTTATTAATATAATTTATCAGTTACACTTTAATCAGTGCATTTATTATTATCTTAAGTTTATTTAAAAAATAATATTATCTTTATACCTTGTTATAAGATAATAAATAAGTGTTTGTTTCAAAATAATTGGTATGCACGAACCAATTCGCGGTTATATGTAGAAGTGAGCGAATTCTTTTACTTAGGATCAAAATACTTGTGAACTTGAAAAAACATTATACATATCAACAAATGGAAATGAGGTGTTTAGTCTGACTTCACACAATATCTTTATTGAACAGGGACACATATGAATACAAGTTTATTAAGGAGGTAGTTGAATCCGTGTCTAGCAAGTTTAATCGTGATCTTTTACATGTTCCGGATGTCCTGGTTGGGCTAGAGTCACCGGTGGTAGAAGTAAAGTCGCTTCTGGATGTTGGATCTGATGATGTTGTCCACACAGTGGGGATCCATGGACTCGGCGGAGTGGGTAAAACAACACTTGCCGTTGCAGTCTATAATTCCATTGCTGACCATTTTGAAGCTTCTTGCTTTCTTGAAAATGTGAGAGAAACTTCCAAGAAAGAGGGATTTCATCATCTTCAAAACGTCCTTCTTTCTAAAACAGTTGGAGAGCAGGATATTAAGTTAGCAAATTGGAGAGCAGGAATTCCCATAATAAAGCGTAAGCTCAAGCAAAAGAAGATTCTTTTGATTCTAGATGATGTCGACGAACAGGAACAGTTACAAGCGATGATTGGCAGCCTTGATTGGTTTGGTCGTGGCAGTAGAGTGATCATCACCACTCGAAACAAACATTTGTTAGCGCTTCACAATGTTAAAAAAACATATGAGGTGAAAGAGTTGAATGAGAAACATGCTCTTCAATTACTTACTAGAAAGGCTTTTGAGTTTGGAAAAGTTGATCCAAGTTGTCATGATATTTTGAATCGAGCAGTAACTTATGCTTCAGGCCTTCCATTGGCATTAGAAGTAATAGGTTCTAACTTATTTGGAAATAGTATAGAAGAATGGGAATCTGCTCTAAATGGATATGAAAAAATTCCTGATAAAAAAATCTATACGATACTTAAAGTAAGCTATGATTCTTTGGAGGAAGATGAGAAAAGTGTTTTTCTTGATATTGCTTGTTGCTTCAAAGAATATATATTGGAAGAGGTCCAAGATATACTTTATGCTCATTATGGTCGTTCCATGCAATATCATATTGGGGTATTGATTAAAAAATCTCTGATAAAAATTCATGTGCCTAGGGCTGCTAAGTACGTGAGATTACATGACTTGATAGAAGACATGGGTAAAGAAATTGTGCGAAGAGAATCACCAACAGAGCCTGGGAATCGTAGTAGGCTATGGTTCCATGAGGATATAAGAAAAGTTTTACAAGAAAATAAGGTACGTAAGATTGATACATTGAATGGTTTGGTTTTTCATCGTTTGGTTTGGTTTTTCATCGTTATAATTATTACATGCTCTTGTCAAAAGTATTTTTTGCTTTATAATATGTACATTTCTCTAAATAGGCATGTTAAAGTCCCAATGTATATTCATGTATTGTGGTTGATTCGTGATTTTTGTGTTAAAAGGGGTATGGTAAGATTGAAATCATATGTATGAATTTTTCCTCAATTGGAGAAGAAGTAGAATGGGATGGAGATGCCTTCAAGAAGATGAAAAATCTCAAAACACTTATTATCAGGAGTGGTTGTTTTTCCAAAGGTCCCAAACATCTTCCCAATACTTTAAGAGTATTGGAATGGTGGAGATGTCCTTCACAGGATTGGCCACATAATTTTTACCCAAAGCAACTTGCTATATGCAAGTTACCCCATAGTAGCTTTACATCCCTGGAGTTGGCCCCATTATTTGAAAAGGCAAGTGTATTGAGTTCATTTCATTGATATTGTATTGTAATAAGTTCACTTTATGGTTATTCATTTGTGTTCTTTTTTTTTTTTTTTTACGTTTTATAGTAATATTCACTTCTTTTTTATTGATTTACTTATTTTTTTATTTTCTTTTTACGTTGCAGAGGAGGTTCGTGAATATGACAAGTTTAAATTTGGACATGTGTGATAGTTTAATAGAGATACCAGATGTATCTTGTCTCTCAAAATTGGAAAAAATATCATTTGAAGAGTGTGAGAATTTATCTACAATTCACTATTCAGTTGGTTTATTGGAAAAGCTTAAAATCTTGAATGCTACAGGATGCGGAGAGCTTAAGAGTTTTCCACCGTTGAAGTTGACCTCTCTTGAACAGTTTATAATTTCGGGTTGTTACAGTCTCGAGAGTTTTCCCGAAATATTAGGAAAGATGGAAAATATAACAGAACTTAACTTAGATTGTGGCATAAAAAATTTTCCAGCTTCATTTCGAAATCTTACAAGGCTTCAAGAGTTATATCTGGGACATGAAGCTTACCGGTTAAGAGGCTTTGATGCTGCCACCTTCATTTCGAACATCTGCATGATGCCAGAACTGGCTTGGGTTCAAGCTGCCGCATTGCAATGGATGCCATTGCCTGGCTTGGGTTCAGTCGTGTCTTCAAGCATTCAACATCTTTTCTTAGACGACTGCGGCCTGTCAGATGAGCATCTTCCGCTATTGCTCTCATGTTTCGTAAATGTGAAGAATTTATGCCTATCAGGGAATGAATTCACATTTATTCCCGAATGCATCAAAGAATGCCGCTTTTTAACTTCCCTTACTTTGGATGATTGCGATAATCTTCAAGAAATTAGATGGATTCCTCCAAACTTGAAATATTTCTCTGCATTCGGATGCCGAGCCTTGACTTTGTCAAGTATAAGCATGTTACTGAATCGGGTAGTGATTTTTATGTTTTCAATTTGGTCATTGACAGGGTATTTTAATGTTGCTATACTTGATGAGTTATTTATGACTAACAGGAACTGCATGAGGCTGGAGACACCACCTTTATTTTGCCAAGTGGAAAGATTCCAGAGTGGTTTGAGTTGAAGAGTCAGGGACCGTCAATTTTTTTCTGGTTCCGTAACCAATTCCCAGCCATAGCTGTTTGCGCAGTTTTGTTTGCTAGGACAGGTTTTTCGAACTTTATCTCAGATCGATGTCTCAGGGTGATCATTAATGGACATGAACATAAACATAAACGTTTGTTTGGTTTGTCAGTCTTCCGCGTCCCTAGTACAGTTCTTTTTCGTCTGGAAATGGAAGATAACTTAGATGAAGCACTATTAGAGAATGAATGGAACCGTGCAGAGATTGTATTTGTATCTCATTGTTCATGTGTCGAAACCGGAATCCATGTACTGAAACAGCAAAGTAGCAAGGAGGATATTGAATTCACTGATCCTTGTAGAAAAAGAAAATTAAATGATTATCTCAATAGTTCATAATCCAAAAACCAGTAGTTGCCGTTGCGGAAAAAACAAAAGATTAGAGGGCAGTGAAGTTGTTGAGACACAATTTGTAGAGCAGCAACAACATATGGGTTTTTTGTTACACGTGTGGACCTGGGCAGTAGCACTTGTCATTTCTTGCTGCTCCGGCAATCAATAATTGGATGAAAGAGGATTCAAATTCAGTGGTATGGTATCAACGCTGATAAAAAAAAAAAAAAGGTATGATAAGCCGCATATCCCAACGGCCCCCACAACATCAGCGGCCGGACACCAATGTGAGGTATCAACGCTGATAAAAGACAACACTGTAACTAGCCCTACTGATTCTTGTTGTCTAGTCAATTTTGGTTTTAGATATTCTATTTTGCTTTGGATTCAATGAAAGTAGATCGAGCATTTTAACCTCTTAATATATTCCTCTGAATCAGTATTTGTTTTTAAAGAGCTAAAAAAAAAGGAATTTTATTCAAATGAATCCAAAACCGGACAAGCAGTACCAACATGGTCAAACCAAATAATTACATCAGATGGAGCAATGTCTATTGCATAGCCAATCACCATCCAATACTAATAATACTAATAAAAATAAGAGAAAAAAGTAAAATTAAAAAATATTAATAAAAATATATATAAAAATGGGTTTTTAATCGAAATTTGATTGTTTTTTTTTCTAATAGTAGATCATATCTCGTCATCGAATTCTTTGTCGGCCTTCGCAGAAAGTATCCAAAAGTGAGAGAGAGGTTAAGAATGAGAGACCGAAGCCAAAAAGAGAGCATTTGAAGCTCAAAAAGCAAGAAAGAAGAAGGGACTTGGTCTTTCACTTTTTCGATATCATTTATGACTTTTTAAAAAATGTTATTTAAAATTGGTTGAAAAAAAAAACTTAAATATGTTTTTCATATTTGAAAAATAGGTTGTTTTCAGATTATTACCTAAAACTCATTTTTGGTCAATTAATTACTTGAATATTTTTTATATTTCAACATACTACCAGAATCCAACACCATTGATCCGGAGCTCCTCTTCAAGCTCTCTATGCGTTGCAATTGACGAGCTCTTGAAGCTCTGCGCCAATGCGAAACATGATGCGAGTGTCCAGAAGGTGATTGATGTTTGATGGAATGGCTCAACAACTTGATCTCCAACAAGTGTTGGCGACATGGACCAGGTCATGTGTCTTGACTCGCTCATTGAGCTGAACTCCACTACCATGGGCTGTGCAAGATCGAACGCATGATGAGAAACTCCATGGAGTTCGCAAGCAACAGTTTGGCCATTGTCACGAAGGGGAAGAAGAAGAAGAGGAAGGGGTTGCTTTCTATTGATGACGTAGTGGTGGCAGTTGACAACACCGTCAATGGTGGTGGGGCATTGAGTTGGACTATGGTGGTGGTTTTTGTTGGAAAATGGAAAAACAGAAGCTTTTCTTTTCTGCCTTTTAATTTCTTTAAATGCTTTTTATTTGCTAATCAAATCTGTTTGTGAAACTTCCTCTTTATTAGCATTTGTTAAATGCATTAAAATGTTTTTAAATGTTGTTTAAGGGAGTAAATTGAGCTGTTACAGACTTGTGAAAAACAGCTTCAGCCTTTTTCTCTAATTTAAACTGGGATACACACGGCTGAGGGGAGTAGAGAAGAAAAACACTCTGCTGCAGTTCTGGTTTTTGACACTCCTATCTCTGCTGCTCTGTTTTGCATATTTTTCCTTTTCTGTTTTAAAAGTTACAAAGAGTTGGGCAATTGTTCTGTGATATCCATAGCCTAAGGCCACGAGTG
>PYAF01002417.1:332771-353334 GCA_007407185.1 Glycine tomentella | reverse complement strand
TATTTTTTATAATCCATTTGTTTTTTTTAAATCTATAAACGATTACATTTATATTCAAATGATTTGATTAATTTTTCCTTTATATTGATTTGATAATTACATATTAAAGACAATATATTAACATTTGTGAATGAGAACTATGTATGAAATTGACAGCTTAAATTTTAAGGCATTGTCAACAGATATTCTCTTCTGTTACTATTTTTATATTCTTTTTTTGCTGTTTTCGTCATTGTTTTTACTAACATAATTTATTTTAATTGAGTAGTTTTTTATAACATAATTAATAAGATATTTTGAGAAAATTACAGTTAAAGTATATACAAATTGTTGTTATAAATTCATAAAGATTTTTTTTAACACGTGAAACATTTGTAATCTTGAGTACTTTTATAAAAAATATTTTGTTTCTTTTCTATTTAAATATATTTTATATTATATTTTTTTTCACAAACCCCAAATATCTTTCGCTAAAAGTATTTAATGAAATTGTATTCTTATGATGACTCAAATTTGAGATCATTGGTCAAATTGAAACAATCTTGTGTCAATCTATAGTTTTATATAATATTTTCTTTTATCATTTTGGAAAAATTATAATTATGAAATTTTTTTATCATATTCTATGTTAATACATTTGTAAGATAAATTTTAATTTTTTGAAAGAAAAAAGATAAATTTTAATTTCGATAATTTGGGACCCTCTTATTCAAGTCTGTCTCGGTCCTTTGTAATCAAGATTTATTGAATTGTATGCGGAATTAAATTGTGGTGGACAATCAAATAGTCAACATTTTGTCCAACCCATTGGCTCCATTGTCCTAAAGACGGAGATGTATCCCCATCACCACCAACCCAACAAATGGATTCTGAAGATAGGGATATATCTCCCCCACCACCACCACCACCAAGTCAAGCAATGGAGACTGAAATGGTGTCGGTCCACGATCCAACTTGGCCTATGGACAGTTCTGAGGACGAGGTGGATGAAGGTCTTGTTCTAGACAGTGACTCATCGGATACAGACGTAGATGATGATTTCGATCGTACTTTTCCAATTCCTTCTTCAGGCATTGTTGGAATGCAAGACCCGCCTCTGGTTCCTGGAATGGATGCACATTGTTTTGTCAGTCACTAGTGTTAAAATTATTGCAGGTTTAATAGAACAATATGTTGAATGTCTCATTATATAGGAGAGGGCAACGTTCCATTTGGTATGACATAAGCCATTACACGAATATTAATTGGGTATACCCAGATCAGGAGTCTGATGACATGCAAGGAGTGCGAATACCTAACTGGAAGATGGGTCAACAACTATATAAGGACCAGGTGTTTGAGAGCAAGCGAGATGTTCAATTGGCAATAAAACAATACTGTATGATCGAGCATTGCACAACCGTAGCAGGAAAAAATGATACGAAAATACTTATAATGGTTTGTGAAATTCATTATGACGGTTGCCCATGGAGGATGAGGGCATACCAAAAAAAAGGTGACATTGAATGGGTAGTAAGCATATGGAACAACCAACACACTTGTGTCAATCAGAATCTTTCTAAAGATCACAAGTAGCTTGACTCAAATTTCATATGTTCATTGATCTTAGGTACTTAAAATAACTTAAATTGAATTCCAAATTTTGCTGGAAAACATATTAATGTGTTATTGTTTGACGAAATACAGAAATCATTAGGGAGGACTCCAGTGTTAAAATTGGTTAATTCAGGAAAGGACAACAACAATTCTCGGATTTCATATATCATACAAGAAGACATGGAAGGTAAAGCAAAAGGCTATTGTGAAGGTATTCGGAGATTGGGATGAGTCCTATGCGTTCCTGCCAAAGTGGTTGGGTTATATGTTAAATTTTTCTCTTGGTTTTGCCTACAAGCTGGATTTGAACGACCATTTTATTGATGGGCAACTCGATGGAAGTGCTAAGGTGTTCAAAAGGATGTTTTGGACATTTAAACAGTGTTGTGATGCTTTCAATTATTACAAACTAGTTATAAGCATCGACAGAACCCATTTGTATGTGTAATATCACTAAGTTTAATTAAGGTAATTTGGGTGTTATTTGCGGATCGGAATTAAACGGATTTACTAAAGTAAGGGTATTTTGGTCTTTATAAGAGGTAAGGTGTATTAAGTAATTGTTGAACGCACCCCCGGTTTCTTGTTAAAAACAACAGATCACGTTTTCTACCTGTTGCTTCTTCTCTTTTCTTCTTTTCTGGTTTCTTATCCACTCCCAAGCTCTCTTCTAGCCATTCCCACTTGTTTAGTGGCTGAAATCACAAAACAGGCAAGGAAGAAAAGCATTTTTCTTTGTTCTTTGTTACTTGTGAGCCTTGGTGTTGATGATTTAAGGAAAAGTGTGGGTCTTGCATCTGCCCATTTTTGTTTGGCGCCGCTAAACCGCGTAGAGTGCTGGTTTACCCTCCAATTTAGTCTATTGAACTCTAAGGTTTGATATCTCCTCCTATTTCTCCTTGATTCTTGAGGTTAGGGTTAGGGTTTGGAGTGAGATTGATGAATGTTGAGTTTTAAGAGGGTGAGACAGTTTTGAAGTATGATTTGGTGTGTGTAGAAGTTGATTTTAAGTTGAAATGGTGTTCCATGCATAAATCATGCATGCATGTTCATGACAGCCAAGAACACCTATTTGGACAGTTCTAGTGTTTTGTCCATAGCAGGAGCTATCGGTGTGCAAATGGTATGAAATCGATGCCATTTGAAAGCTAAGAGAGTTAGTTCCATTCTGAAATTTTTGTGCTATTTTTGGAGGTCCCTAGAAATTGTGGTGTAGAGTTATAACAGGCTGTTATACTCTATTTTTAACAGATTTTTCTATTGCAGAGGTCAATTTTGCAGAAATCATAAATCAGTCTAGGATGATCCAAATATGTGAACTTTATGCTTGTAAAATAGCAGCTCAATTGGACGAGTATCCTAGTGTGGGCTGTTGTTGAAAGATGGTTGTTTGAGCTACAATGTTGCTGTCAGCACTATTTTAGTGCGTGGCAGTTCTGGTTTTCCGTTTGCTGCAGAGGCTGTGGTTCATGGAATTTGATGAAACCAGTTTTGTTTAAAAGATGAGAGATATATCTAGATGCCTCTAAATTCCCATGATTTTAGGAGCTTCCTAAAGGGATTTGTGATTTTTCCAAGTGGGTGTAAAATCTGCATAATTTTATGTAGCAATTTATGCTTTTCAGTATGTTTTGGTATAAATAGATGATTGCTAATTTTTGCTTGTGTGCCTTTGTATAGGGCGTGACACCGAGGGTGTCAGTGGCGTAGCCCACAATTTTGGGATTGAATCGCAAAGCACAGCTTTGCCAGGTAAGTTCTTGGCTTCTTGGGAGTGTTTCCCACTGCTGTGCTCCACCATACTCCGAGGGAGTGATGGTTGTATTCATGGTGCATGTGCATTGAATGGTTGTTGCATTCCTCATGATGATATGTATGCATAATCTATGCTTTGTATGTATGGTTGCCTTTCGGATAGATCTTCTGGCCAGTGAGATAGATATAGACCTCCCTAGGAGAAGAGCGCACCTCCTAGTTTGGTTTGCTCACATAAAGGGTGATGATGATCCCTTAAGACCAAGAGATAGGTGGTCCCTGATAGAGTTCTTTTAGTTGAATATTTTTCTATCCTTCATAGCTTATTTGACTTCTCTTGGACCTTTATTTTCCTATTCTAATTCAATTTTTGGGCTAGGCAATTAAGTGGGCTTAATTGCTAATTGTTGCGTATTTTCGGATTTTTACTCACTTGACGTATCTAACTTGTGCAGGGCCTATAAAGTGCTACTGATCTCCAAATGGAGCGTTCTAGGAGTCCCTGTAAAGATAAGGAAAAGATCTACAAGTTTGCTAGAATAGCCTGAGGCCAATTCTATCATTTAGAGGGTCATTTTAAGCTTCAAAGTTATTACCTTTGCACTTGTAATTTTGGGTTGCAAATTTGACTTTCATGGTTGTAAATAGAAAATAATTAGATCGTTGTGTTTGTTTGTGGCCCATTTTATTTTTAGAACTCAGTCACTACATATATTAGTGACTTTAGTGAAACTTAGGTAGCACTCTTTACATTTCAATAAACAAGTTTTATATTTGTTTTCTTTAGTTTTTAGAATCAAACCCTTGTTCTTCATTTTCTCTCAACTGTTCTTGCTTGTTCTTCATTGTTCTTCATTTTCATTTTTCTATTCTTCCATTCTCATGCAATAATTCCATGGGGCTTTCACTGATGATGATCAAGGAAGGCTAAATCCTCAATCAATCCAAGGATCCAACCAAAGCACAAGGAGAATTTGAGTTCTGGTTTAGTATTTCGAATCCTATGTGAATGTTCATCTTCTTCTTCAATTGCTATTTTGTTTTCATGGTTATGAATGCGTTTAGGATTAAAAATGGATTAGGTATGGATTCATTTCCTAATTTCAAATATTAATCACAGATTAATTGAATGATATTTGAATTAGATTTGTGGTTTCAATCAATTTAGGAGTTAAGTCGATTGAGTTGCTTCTAATGAGATTGAATGAATTTTCACAATAGGATAAATTTCTGAGAAAAATGATGATTCGAATTGCTTGGTGAGGTGAATTGGATTGATGTTTTAATTCTGTTTTACATTACTTCTTTTTAATTATGTTAGTTTCTGTGTTGCTCTTTAATTTTAGTTTATATTTTTGCAAGTTTTACTTACGCACACAAACTGTTTGATAAAATTCCCCCCTCACTGTTATTCGTAAATTGAAGCTAGAACCATATTGATTGTGTCTTTGAGTCGACCTAGGTTAATCCTGTGCTACAGAATTAATGTAGTTTAATTGTTTTGGTGCATGTCGACAACGTGATATCAGTCCCGTCGCGGTTAATCCTGGGGTGTCACACTGAGGACTGAGAGTCCTGATGCTGATGATGATGCATCGTGGCGGCGTAGTTCCGCAGATATACATTAGAGCTAGATGATTGACTGTGTATTGTTATGAGGGTTGGGAGGCCAGTATATGTGATGCCTTTGATGACGTGTGTCATGGAAGTGAACCAGGGTGGAGGAGATGCCTCCAAGGACCCTGAGCTTACTGAGATGTGTATCTCACCCCGTGTGGGGATTATGTTTTTGCAAGTGACTCATCTGGCAGAGATGACAGTTCCCAGGGCAAAAGGCCCCAGTAGGGACAGCTATTGCAACTTTTGTGAGAGCTCGGAGGCTCCTTGTTTTGTTTTTGATGCTTTGTACCCCTATAAAGGGAAGATGTGTGTGTGCACATATGTTATGGTTATGTGTTGTATATGATTTGTATGCCCTCGTGTGAGGAAGTGATCTTTGAGATCAAAAACACCCGGATGCTTATTCTTTTGTATAGACACTGTGAGTGTCAGTTGATGTATATGCATACCTTTGTTTACCTCCTGATATATCTGTAGAGATATTGTTTAAGCATCTGTCGTTGTTTATTTTGTTGTTTGGATCGATGAGGCTGGCATGTGTTGATGTTCTATGTTTAGCTTTTATGTGTACCATACATAATGTATCAAGAAATATGGTTCGAAAACGCTTCCGTGGTTGTAATTAATTTGTTTTGTATTAATTACTGTGCTTATTTGGTTAAGTAATATGTTAATACATCGGATGCATACGGGTGTTACAGTATGAGAAATATTGGGGAACATTTCTCATTGCAACATCAGTTGACGACAACAATTATGTACTTCCAATTGCATTTGTGGTTGTTTTCATGGAGAATATCGACAATTGGTCGTGGTTTTTGACACTAATTCGGATACACGTTACGCAGAAAGAGGGAATTTGTCTTATTTTAGATCGGTATGTAGGCATTCTCGCTGCGATGAACAATGTATAACTGGGATGGCAACCACCCAGGGCATACGATGTTTATTGCATTCTTCATTTGGCGAGTAATTTTAATCACAAGTTCAGCAATGTCATATTGAAGAAACAATTAAAGAAATTAGGTATGTTTACCTATACGACAATGTTATTACATCCACTTACTCCATTGATCTTATGTCCTGATTTTTACCTCGTGTTTGTATATGCAGCTTATACAACCTCGCGCTTAGATTTCGATGACGGATTAGAAACATTTAAAGAATTAAGCCCTCAAATAGACACATGGATTGATAAAATCCCAAAGGAGAAGTGGAGTCTAGCTTATGATGAACTGGGAAGAAGGTTTGGTCACATGACAACTAATCTTTCAAAATGTTTTAACAAGGTACTTAAAGGAGCAAAAAGCCTTCTTATTATGTCCCTTGTGCAGTTCACATATGCTGGACAACTAGCATACTTTGTCAAACATGGTCAAGAGGCCCGTGAGGAGATGGTGAGAGGTACTCATTTCTCCAAATTAGCATGACAAAAATATATGACGGTGGTTGATAAATCCGCAACACACTATGTCACTTGTTATGACACACTTAAGACAAGATTTGAGGTTCAAGAGATGTAGAATATACGGACTCATAAGGGCGGTAAGAAATGGTTGGTCTCGTTAGGTGAATAAAATTGTCGAATGTGGTGAGTTCACTGCCTTCAGATTCCCGTGTAGTCATATTATTGCAGCATGTCAATTCACACACCACTATCCCAAACCATATGTAGACCCTATATATAGTGCCATGTATTAATGTCAACTGTATTCATTGCAGTGGTTTCCAATTGAAAATGAGGACTTCATACCACCAGCTGCACCACCCATCTTTATACCAGATGTGTCACTGAGACCTAAAAAAGGAAGGCCAAAGAGTACAACATACGCAATGAGATGGATTCGCGGGAAGGGTCGACAACTCGTACAAGATGTGGTTATTGTAAGGTTATTGGTCACAATAGGCGTAACTGCTCTTCACGCAGCCAGGACCAGTAATGTACTACGTGCTTATAGTTATGTACTACATTTTCATTTAATATAAACAAATAATACCCAAAATAAGTAGAGTCCATTGTCCTGCATAATACATCAAATTAAAATACGTGGATATAGTCCACCATAGTCATGCGTAAAACATCAAATTAAAATACAATTAATGTCCATCATAGTTCTCAGTAATTTATAACAAAAAAAAAATAGTCAGCCTCTCCATGGTCTGCATGGTATCCTCCACAAGGGCTTATCTTATGCTCGTATGGTGACAGATGATATCAAAACTGCAGTCCCCTCACCGGATTTTGCCTAATGATGCGGTCAGGGTCATCATCACCATGGTCATCGTTGTCTTCATGTTCCCCCTCCATTACTGCCAATATGGCATCCGTCAAATACTCTCGAAACTGGGAGACTATATTAAGTGAGCCGAATGTGCCGTAGGAGGGGCCATAACCGGATCCTGCTCTATCGTTAGAGCAGTGGACCTATAATAGTCTTCAAATGTGTTCGATCCGAGTGTGAACTGAGCTTAGCTGAACTAGGGTTAGTTGAATACATGGGATATGATGGATATGGGAATCCGAACTATGGCATCGATGGTGTTGGAACCCGGGGGGTACTGTGATCCAGGAACATGATGTGGTGGTCACCAGTACTGCTGAGATAGGCCCGAAGGGTACCTTGATGGGTAGAACATGCTAGTAGAATGTGGAGGAAGAGGCGGTATAATCACAGGTGTGTCTGCAACTGGCAGAGTGGAGTGGTGAAGTGGTAACTCCTCGTGACGTGCACACCAATTACTCCAGGATCTGTTAGTCTGTCTAAATCATCGCATGCGGCCAGAAGTCGAATCGCCTCTTGGTAGACCTGACTCGTGTTGAATGCCCCCTATGCATCAGATGAAGCCATGTGGACAACTGTCTCTACTTGATCCTTCTGGACATCAAGTATTATTAGTGAATAACAAATGTAAATTAAGCTACAAAATACACGACTATAAGTAACATGCGTACCACATGTGCATTTAACGCAGCTCTGCGGGTCATTGTTGCGTACTCGACAAGTGCACCGATCGCTCAAGTAATAAAGTGATAAGAGAGTTATCGTTCCCACGAGGATTGTTTGACCAATTAAACTATAAATTGTATCCTTAGGTTGGATGACAAAAGATTGAGAGAAATGTGTTGTTGTGTGAAGTAAATTAAAAACTAAATATAAACATAAACATAAACATAAACATAAAGCATTATACAAGATAGTGGTTGTACCAAACGTCAGCTAATGTAGCTAGGGAACCACACTCAACGCTCCTAACCTTCTTTCATAAGTTGTTTGTAACACTCATCTACACCAGCTACTCAATCATGCATCCTCATTCATTAATAGCTAAGCCCTAATTCCTTAGTGACATTAACCCTTTAACCCTTTTCCATACCCTAATCCCTTAGTGGCATTTATTAGGTTAAGCATTAAGCGATGCACTAGAAGATTGCAAGCCTACATCCCTATCCCTAGGTGAGGTAGAGCAAGTCACCACACTTAGTTCCAAGACTAAGGCCCTACTATTCCTATTGTGAAACCTAACTCTAAGCTCTTAACTAGGTTGATCAAGTCTAGAGAAGAGAAGAAAGCATTCAAGCAAAGTGTAATGAAATAACATAGCATTAATGAGCATTAAATACAATCCAATCCAAATGGAAGTTACATTAAATGCTTGCCATAATTACAAAAGGAAATAGCCAAACCTAACAAGGATGGCCTTGGTACAACAAAAAGAAGCATGAATGGCTGACATGTAAGCAATGAGAGGAAGGGAAGAGGGAAGAACCCTCTTCCCCTCACACCCAAGCCCTAGCTAAGATTCCAAGCCTCTCCTTCTCCTTTGGTGATGAATTTTCGTCCAAAAGATCCCTAAAACTGAAGTGGGCATTGCTATTTATACTTAGGTAGGTGAAATCCCAAGTTTAGCCCTTGACAGCATCAGATTTCTGCAGAATCGAGTACTGGCGCGGATGGCGTGAAGAATGGCGCGGATGGCGCTAACATTTCATCTCTGGCGCTGACAGCGCGGCTTGTGGCGCTCATGGCGCCACTTTCCCTAATGAATGGCGCGGACGGCGCTGGAATTGGCGCTGATCGCGCCACAATTTCTAGTTGGCGCTGATGGCGCCATAATTGGCGCGGACGGCACCGTAACTTCACTGTTGCTTTTCTTCTTCTCTTGTGCTTAGTTTTACCTGCCAAATAATTCAATCTTGACCAAAATATATCATTAAGGCCTACGAGTCATATTTATACCAATTGGGAGCTATTTATTATGTAAAATGATGCAATTCATGGCTTAATTGAGCTTGGAAACATCATGTGCTAGGCACATATCAAACAATTCTCAGATTTGAACATTGCTGTCCTCATCAATGACAAATATCTTGAACAAGGGATCAAGGGCAGACATTCAATCATAGCATCACAGAAAGAATCATAGAATAAAAAATTACAACACATGACTGAGCTTTTGTATTGAACTTCAAAAATATTTTTCAATTTCATCAAACAAACCAACTTGAACACCCTTACCAGATAAAATTCACTCATCACTCAAGTGTCTAGGGTGTAATCAAGATCACTCTCAATCTCTACAGCCATAACACTACCATAGGCTTGACCATATTCTCAATTTTCCTAAGAAAAGACAACACATGCACACTTGATCAAAAGGGCTTTCAAGGTTGTAACTTGGCTTAGCTGGAGGGTGGATATATTTGGAAAGTGACTAAATAATTGTTGAGATTGAGATAGCATCAACTTTTCCATTCATGCAAATTTTCATTCATTTCATTCCACTACCTCTTTTTAGCATTTCTTTTTCTTTTGCACTTCCCTTTTCATTTCTGTGCTTTTCCCTTTTTCTTTCTCTTTTAATTCAGATCATCTTTTGATTTTTCTTCATACTTTTCACCTGACTTCTTTTCTTTCATCCACAAATCATATTTGCATTCCTATCTCAACTAGGGTGAGGTTATGATAGTGGTTTACATCAATTCTTTATCAGGTGTTTGAACAATTAGGTCTTAGGCTTAAGGGGGTAGCAAAGGATCATTATTTCCAGGGAAGGCTATTTGGCTCAAGCTTAAAAGAATAAAACTGCCTTTATCACATCATGTATGCATGCATCAAAGAGAAACAGGGCAAATTCTAGAGTGTTACTGCTATGAGAACTCTCTAAAAAGAAAAATTTTCTGCATAGGCACAATTTTATTACAGGCTATCACAATTTTCTCACAAGCTATAGTATCAAGCTAGATTTGTTGATTCAAAATCAAACATCATAACCATTCTAACAATCACTCAGTCATGCAATAATTCCAGATTCCAATCATTATTCATGCAATGCAATTCTCAAATGTTCTAATCACAATTTCCCTATTCTCAACCAAGTTTTCACTGATTCAGCTTTGTCAAATCTGGGTCATGCTTTATCAAAAGTGTCTAATATGTACTCCTACAGTGTATGCTAGGAATTAGACAGTAAATTACTTATCCACAAAAGAATTTCTGACCCAAAAAGAATTTCAGACTTCCTTTGTTCTCAACATCATAATTTCCTCAATTAACGCATACCCCAATTCCCAGATTTAATCTTTGCTGTCCCCATCAAATAATTAAGTGCTAGGTATGGAAAGAACACAAAATAGTAGGCGTTATTTGAGGACACAAGATAACATGGAACATCAATCTAATATATATATCAAAATATGTACCAAGGCTCAATGCAAACATCAACAAAACTCATAAATAAAGCAAAATGACACAGAGCTAACCACAGAGCTCAGCTAACAAAGTGTGTATGGTCTAATGTGCAGAATCAAAGTAAACATAAATAAAAGACAGAAATCATAAATAACAATAAAATAAAATAAAAACACTCCTCATGCGTGGGGTCATCCACTGGTGCAGGTGATGATGGAAGTGCGAATGAGAGCGGAGGAGGCTGTGGTGGAGAGCTGTAGAATCCACAGAGAAATGCTGGCATAAGGCGATGAGAATCTGGGACTGCTTGTCCATCTGTGCCTGCATCCTCTGGATAAGAAGTGTCTGTTGCTCCAGCTGTCTCTGCATAAGTGTGATATGCTGCTGCATCCGCACGTATGTGATGGAGTCCTCAAATATGTGCTCGTGGGGAGGACCCTGTCTAGGAGCCGAAGGTGCGTCCTGTGCTGGTGAAGGCTGAGTCGAAGTGCCTGTCTGTGGAGGTGGAGGGGGAGAATGGACAGCCTGATGTGGAGGTGAATGATCAGGACTCTCAGCACGCTCCTGAGGCATTAGACGAGGGCTCCGTGTGTCTATCTGCTCCTGCATCATCTCAGAAGCCCGGAGAAGCTGTGCCTTGGCCACATTCTTCGCAGAATCGGCATAAGTCTTCGGAGTCAACGGGGGGCCTACCTGGACGTCCATCGGCTCGTCATCTGGAATAAGGACTCCAACGCGCCGGCACAAGTGAAGAATGAGAGAGGGATGGGCTAGAAGAGAGCGGGGGTTGTCGTCCTGGATCATATGGATTATCCTATCTGATAGGGCCCGCGAGTGTTAAGGTTCGCATCCCTCATCAGCACAAAAAGCATGGCTGCCCTCTCTATGTTCACATCGGTCAAATTAGTCGATGGATGACTGTGTGGTTCACGAACTGGTGCTAGAACTCTGCCTCCCCCATAAGGTCATGCCTGTGCAGCTTCTTTGGCACCCAATCTGACTCGATCTTGGTCTTCCAAGCCGTGAATCGCATGGTGATGCCATGCCTCAGCTCATCAGCCATCCTAGGCATGTCATCCCTGTATACGCTCTTCCCTGTGCCAGCGATGGGCTGCATAAGGTTATAGATTACTGTGAATCTACAGTGAACGTTAATCTCATGTGAGGTCCCCAGAAAATCCTCGATCGCATAGTAGTCGAAGGGGACCTCTACGCCTCGTACCCAGCTAACCCTGGTGGCCTCTACTGTGTCTCGGTTCACATTCGCCAAAAACTCCTTAAGGATGGAGCTGGAGCTAGGCTCCATGAATGTGACCAATGTCTGCCACTGCCTCTGAATAATGAGCCTCCGGATGGGTGAGTCCTCAGGGAATTGATCCCAGAGTACCTACTTCTTTGAAATTATCTTCTTAGGCATGTACCACTTGTGGAAGCGATTCTCAGCCTCCTGGGATCAAAATCTGCTGTCATCAAAGCCTGAGATCCTAGGCCGCTTGCTGCTGGGAGTAGCTGCACCTTTTTTCTTCTTACTTGTATCAACTTGCTTGCCTTTATCAACCTGTTTGCCCTGAAATTCACAGACCAGAAACCAATACAGCACAGTGTTAACAAATAACCAAGCAGATTATGGCCTAAGCACTGAACAAGGTGAATTTCTAGATTTAGTTGATGCTATATCACTGTGGAATTGAGCTCAAGGAAACATTAATAATGCATCCAACAGTAACAGCAATGGCAACAATTAACAATTCACAATGCAGCAAACAGACAAGGTTCTAGCACACTATGATTTAGCACACTGTCAACCGAATAATCAGTTATGCATACCAAACCATGATTATAATTCCCAGGTTTATTTAGGATAATATCATTGTTAATCAGAAAACCAGAGAACCTAGAACAGATAATGGAAGCAATTGGATAATTAACAGCATAGGCAAGTAGAATTGCAGAATGAGTCTGCTATAGCTACTCAACATCATTGGCTACCCAGAATTCATGCACAACCCAGGAATATAATTGTAAGCACCTAAACTAGCACTTTGATTCCCAGATTTAATTGAAAGCCTAAGGGTGACAATGAGGTAAACCAGCAGATTCAGAGCTTGAGGTCAATTAGGATCAAATGTACAGACTAGAGGTGCCTATCATGCATATATGGGTTCACAACAAACAGTTCAAAATGGGCACACTGCAAGAGCAAGGATAGAAGACATTTTATACAACAAATCATCCTAATTGTCTCAGAACATGTTAGCCTATTTAAGCATTCAAGACCATTTCACAAGCATAACCATTATCACTTGAGACAACAAGATTGGATGGTCTTAATTCAAGCCAATTCCCAAATTTGAATCAGATTATATCAATGGCTAATCATTGTCAAATGCAACAATTACTAAGTTTATAACAATCAAGGTCACAAACATTGTCCATTTATATGGGGAAGCATTATGATACAACTCTGACCCAATGTTCCAACCTTGGTTCAATTGATGTTTGGTAAGACATGAAAATGTCCCTTGAAAGGTTAGAAAAGCTATTGCAACACCAAAGGAATCTAGGTGCAGGGGAGCAAGTATATGGGACTAAATGGGAAAGGCCAGAACCTACCATTGAACAGCCCTAAATTTACCTTGACAATATGAATCAATTCATGCAAGGCATGCTTACTCTACTATACAAATCACGTATTGAGAGGTAGCAACACATATTGGCAAATTAAACACAAAATGTGTGAGCAATAATCAAAAGATATAGCTAATTCATGCACAGGACTATGCAACACCCCAAGTACACAGTAACAACACTACCAGTATCATTACATGAACAAGAGAATCTCAGTACATACCCTTCCTAGTCAATATCATATAAAGACCACCCAAATTCATAATAAGCAAACACGACTCACATACCCCATTAGCTTAAATGGCAATTCATACATGAAAACCCCAAGACACAGCAACATACAAGGCATTCAGGCAAAAAATGGGAAGCACCCACAAGGCAGAAACCAAACAATTTAATGAAACCCAGCCAGCGCGACCCGCGCGGGCTTCCACGCAGTCAGCGCGGCCTGAGTTCGTGCCCTAAAACACCTAAATCCAATCTTATGCTACCCAAAACCCAAAACCATGCATTTCAAACATCATAAGGGTGAAGGGCGACTACAATGTACTTACCTTATCCCCTGCCATTGAGATTGAAATCAATAAAATTTGATGGTGAATGCAGAAAAGCCCAACAAGAAAGAATGCAGGGAAAAATGAAAATGAGGGGAATCTAACGAATGGGGTTACTGCAGTTTATCGACAATGATGAATGAGGGTGATTAGAGGGGTTTTGGAAGCGGAAGAGAGTAATGGGACTGGAGTGGAGTGAAGTGAAGAGGCGCCTTGAGTTTTTGTTTAAAAACTCGTCGCAAGTTGCAGCGCGGTCCGCGTGGGAAACGACGCGAAACACGTGGCCAATAAAGACATGGCGCCGATAGCGCGACAAATGGCACGACTCGCGCTAAATTCCAGAGAATTTACATATTCCAGACCAGTTCCCACGTGGACCGTGCGAAATACCACGTTGACCGTGCCAAATTTCCCAACTGGCGCTGGTGGCCGGCCGCGGCGCGGATCGCGCCATACATTTACCCTAGCCTCTGAATTGCTTGAATCAGCTCAAACATTCCCACACAACCTCTACAGGACCTATGCAATCAATAAGTGACCATCAAACTACCCTAACTTGAGTAGAAACACAAAGGTAAAAGCAAGGAAGACAACATCAACTAACCTATAAACCTAAAATTAAAACTAGTACAAATCAAAACAAAACAGTACCATGCATCTAGGAAAACACAAACAAGTACTATAATAAACATAGATATAAAATAAAATTGAGTTGCCTCTCAACAAGCGCTTGTTTAATGTCACGAGCCTGACGTACTCTCCTCTAAGATTAGAGGGTCAAAAAGGGAATGCAGAACATCCCTATCGATTGGACCAAGAAAATAAGGCTTCAAAGGGCAAGGATGTCTTCCATGAGTCCATCCTCAGGCCTTATCAGTCCTTTATTCCTCTCAGTCCTATCTAGCTCTTCCTTTGCTTTTTCTTCTGATGATGACCGAGAACTAGATACTTCTGCTTCCTTCTTGTGTCTTGCTACTCCGGTTCCTTTTAGCAATATTTCAAGAATCACACTGAAGGTTCACGGGTTAGCGGTACCTTGCATAAGCTCGAAAAGCAGGTTAGTAACAAAACAACTCCAACCTTAAAGATAAAATGTTATAATGAAATTGGCTAAAACAATCCCCGGCAACGGCGCCAAAAACTTGTTGCGTACTCGGCAAGTGCACCAGTCGCTCAAGTAATAAAGTGATAAGAGAGTTATCGTTCCCACGAGGATTGTTTGACCAATTAAACTATAAATTGTATCCTTAGGTTGGATGACAAAAGATTGAGAGAAATGTGTTGTTGTGTGAAGTAAATTAAAAACTAAATATAAACATAAACATAAACATAAACATAAAGCATTATACACAAGATAGTGGTTGTACCAAACGTCAGCTAATGTAGCTAGGGAAACCATACTCAACACTCCTAACCTTTTTTCATGAGTTATTTGTAACACTCATCTACACCAGCTACTCAATCATGCATCCTCATTCATTAATAGCTAAGCCCAAATTCCTTAGTGACATTAACCCTTTAACCCTTTTCCATACCCTAATCCCTTAGTGGCATTTATTAGGTTAAGCATTAAGCGATGCACTAGAAGATTGCAAGCCTACATCCCTATCCCTAGGTGAGGTAGAGCAAGTCACCACACTTAATTCCAAGACTAAGGCCCCAATATTCCTATTGTGAACCCTAAATCTAAGCTCTTAACTAGGTTGATCAAGTCTAGAGAAGAGAAAAAAGCATTCAAGCAAAGTGTAATGAAATAACATAGCATTAATGAGCATTAAATACAATCCAATCCAAAGGGAAGTTACATTAAATGCTTGCCCTAATTACAAAAGGAACTAGCCAAACCTAACAAGGATGGCCTTGGTACAACAAAAAGAAGCATCAATGGCTGAGATGTAAGTAATGAGAGGAAGGGAAGAGGGAAGAACCCTCTTCCCCTCACACCCAAGCCCTAGCTAAGCTTCCAAGCCTCTCCTTCTCCTTTGGTGATGAATTTTCGTCCAAAAGATCCCTAAAACTGAAGTGGGCATTGCTATTTATACTTGGGTAGGTGAAATCCCAAGTTTAGTGTAACATTCCAAAATTTTTAAACTACAGTTAACTGTTAAAGCAAGTATTAGGCAAATTGATGCTCTATATTTGAAGGATTAGGATGAAATATCAATAAGAGATATTATGGAAATGTTTGAAGAAAAAGGACCATATTGCCCTTCCGTAAATCAGAAATGACAGAAATGCCGTTAAGGACGAAATGACAAAAATGTCCCTGGATATTTTGGAAATTACCAAACTGCCCTTAGATATTTTAGAAAGATATTTTAGAATGGAAATGTACATAAATGCCCTTGAATATTTTGGAAAGGACAAAAACACCCTTAGATATTTTGAATAGATATTTTCATGATAGTAATAAAGAATACTCTTAACTAACAGACTATTAGAATAGTTTGTAACAAAAAGCCAAAAATGGAATAAGGATTTCTTAAGCATCAAAAGATATAAAAAGAAGAAAATTTATGTTCCCATCCCTAGGTGTATAGAAGATGTCAAGTTATGGGGAGGTTGTTTGAATTGCGTGTAATGGAATGATTCTGAATTGAACCCAAAAACCTGTTTTAGTAAAAATTTTCTGCTGCTTGAGGATACTTTATGGTCAAGATGATTATGCTTTCACTGGAATCAGGTATGATGATCTGATCTCACTTGAAATAAGAAAGATATTAGGATAGAACATATTTTCTTAAGATAATTGGTAGTTATTTATGGATTTTGAGGATTAGATGATATAAGTTTATATTTCTGATAACCGTTATACCATAAGTTTCAAATGCAAATTCATAAGTTAGCAGACTGGCCATCTGGATAACTTGTGAATTGCAAAGAAATATTATGGCAAGCAGTCAAAAAAACAAATAAATGATTTACAGGATTCTAGGTATTAGCTTTCTATAGTAATTAAGAAAGTAAATGATTATATTAAGTGGTAAAAGTGGTAAGAATGTTGATGGAAGGATAGAATAATGATTATGGTATATGAGATTGAAAAATAAAGAGTGAGTGGTAAATTAGGGGGAAAATATTTTTGGAAGGATATTTTCTCGAGGAAGCTAGAAATAAGGAGATGGAATTAAAGGAATATATGAGTAAGTTGGAAAAGTTAAGTGAAGGACTCTTTAAGAAAATATGATAGTAGAATACTTATGTTATTTGGTTCTAGTATGATTTCAATTTAGTTGAAGGGGAAAGTTAAAATTCATAGGATTGTCTATACTATGATGGATACCTCAACCGGTATGTTTTAAATTTTAAGGAAAGTATGTGTTTCTAAGAATAGTTAGTAAGAATGATTGCATTATGGATAATATTAGAGATTAGTGGTAATCTAAGAAAATTTTGAGAAGTATTGGAGAGATATTTTCTTGGAAATATAAGATGGAATTCATAAGAATTTAATCTAAGAATTTTGATTAGGATTGAGAAGATAGTTAAGGTTGATTGGTGAAGTACTCTCCTCATTAAGAAAAAAAAATGTGATAGTGAGGTACTGATGTCATTAAAAGATGATCATTCCATTTCTATTTTCTCTGTGAGTAGGAGAAATTTAATTTCACTATGAATAATAGAACTTGGGAAACCCTAACTGGTAAGAATGTTTTGATTGCTGAATGTGAGCTTTGTTTTGAATAGAAATTGTATGTCGATGTGGTCTGATTGTTTTTTGCCAAATTGATGATATTTTTGATTGTTTTTAGTATTAACAATTGATGAAGTAATCTTGCGTTGCAATATCTATATCTGTTAACTAAATTTGGTTTTAAAAAAAAAAAAGATCAAGTATAAGATTTTTACCTAGAATTAAAGACCAGGATTTCTCTAGGTAATCTACTAGTTGATAAAGAACTTCTAGAAGTATTCCCTAACAACATATTCGGAATATCACCTGGAAGAAAGATAGATTTGATGTAAGGAAGGTAATTGAACCTATGAAAAGTTTGTAGAAACAGTAGGGTTTGAGAAACAACTAAGAAAAATTTCTAGTATGAGATGAATACAACTCAAGATGTTTTATGAAAAACACTAGTGTTACTCAAAAAGAGAGGACCATTAGATGGAACAAGAAACTATCACTAATATGAAAAGGTGACAATGGAAAATTAGTATCATATTATCATGGATTTATTGGGAGAAACCTGGGCATGAAGATGGATCTTAGATCCCGTTATCATTAGGATCCATATAAAATATATTAAAGATATTTTAAGGATTGTCCTTAGAACTAGTTACATTCATTACGAATAGTTAGTTATGCCTTTATGTTCTTATAGGAATAAGACCTCTCCCCCTTATTTTGAAAGTCGTGGAGTAGATGATATGTTAAAATAATCTAAGATTGTAGAAAAGAATGAGAAATACTTGAGGATTTTGGTACGAATTTTCAAGGATAGACAACTTTATACCCAATTATTTAAGTTTGAGTTTTAGACTAAGATTTTTAGAACATGGGATATTTCAAGGGGGTATATCGGTAGATCTTTTAAGGTAAAAGATTGTTTTCAAATCCTAAGTTTATATTTGGAATTAGGAGTTTTTAGGATTTAACAGAATATTATGAAATAATCAAAAAGCAAGTTTAAATAAGCCTTGTCTTTGACCAAGTTGAGTTATTGAGAAATTTTTTTATGGATATTCAGTGTAAGCACAGGTTTTAAATTTAAACCCTTGAGGACAAACCTTTTTGAAAGTATGTTGTGATGGATCCAAAAATGGAATTTAATGAAATGATATCTTACTTATAACTTAGAATTAGCAATTATAAGGATTACATTGATAATTCGGGGACATTAGCTATGTGACTTTCATGTTGAGGATTTTAGTTTGAGAAATTTGTTTTGAGGTAATACAGATAAAGGGAAATTGTTGAAAGATCATCATGGAAAGGTCAATATAAAGATATTGAATTTAAGTGGAAAATTTTGGAGGATGTTTACATTGATAATTAGGGAATGGATCTGTTAAGACGATTTGAGGGTCTTAGTTTAAGGTGTGAGCATAAAGTTAGAAACTCTATCGATTCTCAACGAATTTTTAGAAGGAAATAAGAAGCAAGGCAAAGATCTAAAAATTTTGTTCTAGTGACTAAGAATAAAGAAGGAGAATAAGTGGGAGTACATATCCTTGTTTACCCTTGTTAAGAAATTTAAGATACAATATTAGAAAGTTTCTGGAAGGATACAAATCTTTAGAAATACCTCAGTAAAAGTGAAAAAGCATGGATTGTGTTATCACTTTACCCAAAAAATCCCAGAAGTTATGATTTGATTAATTATGTCGGTTCATTTCATCCCCATTAGTATCAGGTATTTTTGAAAAAGCTGATAAGTTAGTAAGGTTGCAAGATTTCATGGAATTTTCTAGTATTGGGTCTGATAAAGATTTTAGACTTTGGAAAACTCTACATAGAACCAAGTTAGAATTAAGTTTAGTCTACCATTCAATAAACAAACTGGAAATTGAGATGTCAATAATTCATCCTATACGTTCCGAATTTAACAAATTTCGAGGACGAAATTTTTTGAAGGAGGGGAGAATTGTAACATTCCAAAATTTTTAAACTACAGTTAACTGTTAAAGCAAGTATTAGGCAAATTGATGCTCTATATTTGAAGGATTAGGATGAAATATCAATAAGAGATATTATGAAAATGTTTGAAGAAAAAGGACCATATTGCCCTTTCCGTAAATCAGAAATGACAGAAATGCCGTTGAGGATGAAATGACAAAAATGCCCCTGGATATTTTGAAAATTACCAAACTGCCCTTAGATATTTTAGAAAGATATTTTAGAATGGAAATGTACATAAATGCCCTTGAATATTTTGGAAAGGACAAAAACACCCTTAGATATTTTGAATAGATATTTTCATGATAGTAATAAAGAATACTCTTAACTAACAGACTATTAGAATAGTTTGTAACAAAAAGTCAAAAATGGAATAAGGATTTCTTAAGCATCAAAAGATATAAAAAGAAGAAAATTTATGTTCCCATCCCTAGGTGTATAGAAGATGTCAAGTTATGGGAGGTTGTTTGAATTGCGTGTAATGGAATGATTCTGAATTGAACCCAAAAACCTGTTTTAGTAAAAATATCATTATAGATGATTTAGCCGTTGGATCTTTCTCAAATTTTAAAAAAAGTTTTTTAACCCATATATCTAACTTTTGACCGTTTGGATTGTCCAAATAATTCCTGTAACGTCAGAAATTAATTTTTCACTAAGACAAAAAATTCTAGAAAAAGGGCTACTCACCCAGGCGAGTGGAACAAGCTATTTTTGGTCGCCCGGGCGAGTAAAGGCGGTGCTGAGCAAGTATATAAAGCTCCCAAAGCACGAAAATGGAGGAACAAATCCTCCCAACAGTCCTAAAATCTCCCTAACCTCTTCTATCACCCTTCCACTTTCAAAGAATAAAAACTCTAGCATTCTAAAGCCTTCCGGGGGATCTAGGAGCATTAGGAGCAAGGTTTCATGAATTATAGATAACATATAAGATAGTTATTTTGAAATATTTCTTTAACCAATCTCTTAACTATTTATTTGTTGTTGGTAATCTTTTAATAATTTATTTTGTTGTTGATGATCATCTTTTAATTATTTCTTTTGTTGTTGCTAATAAATCTCTTAATGATTTATTTTGATGTTGTTAATCTTTTAATTAT
>PYAF01002417.1:316182-332671 GCA_007407185.1 Glycine tomentella | reverse complement strand
GAGGACCACACCACCATGATGATCACATAGGTGGAGGTGACATTCCTACGCGCCCCTGGGCTACCCTGACTAGATGGATAAGTTCGTTCCACTAAGGTGAGGGTGGGGTTATCTGACTGTGGCCACAAGTATTGAGACGTTGAGACGTTGAGAAGCTGAGATCTCAGTCATGCATCATATAATAAGATGAGCATGCATTCTTTTGCATTTCATGACAAGTATTTGTGTGGAAAAAAAATGATTTAATACATGTGATGAGTAAATAATAATTAAATTTTAGTAAACATATTAAATTAATCCTCTTTATTATTACTTAACTCTTACGTATATTTATGTCTGTTTATATTTAAATTTTGTTTATCATGTACTAGCCCCTATTTGTGTCGGTGGTTGACACCTGTGATGACCCCAACTTATTTAGGAGAGCAGAGGAACAGTGATATGGACGATGTACGAGAAGATGTGATAAAGCTTGTGTGATTATTTTCTGTTTTGATGATCTATACTTTGATCTGTATTTGGTGTTGCGCTGTCTGTATTAAGTTGTTTGGTGATGAATTATTTGGGACTATACCTGCACTGTTTAATAATTTCATTTGTATTAAAGGACTAAGGATCGTGGTGAGGGAAAGACGCTTTTGTTACAAATAAATTACACAAACTTGCAAGCAAAGAGAAAAAGGATTTTTTCGTAAAAAAAAATTTATAACTAATTTGATTCCAATACAAAGTGAACACAATATTTTATCTAAAATAAACCAAGCACGAGAGGGTAAAGAGAGGTCTTACATTTAGCCCTTGACAACATCAGATTTCTGCAGAATCAAGTACTGGCGCGGATGGCGTGAAGAATGGCACGGATGGCGCTAACATTTCATCTCTGGCACTGACAGCGCGGCTTGTGGCTCTCATGGCGCCACTTTCCCAAATGAATGGCGCGGATAGCGCCGGAATTGGCGCTAATCGCGCCACAATTTCCAGTTGGCGCTGATGGCGCTGTAATTGGTGCGGACGGCGTCGTAACTTCACTACTGCTTTTCTTCTTCTCTTGTGCTCAGTTTTACCTGCCAAATACTTCAATCTTGACCAAAATATATCATTAAGGCCTATGAGTCATATTTATACCAATTGGGAGCTATTTATCATGTAAAATGATGCAATTCATGGCTTAATTGAGCTTGGAAACATCATGTGCTAGGCATATATGAGTCATCTAGCGATGGGTAACAAAGTAATACCACTACATGTACTTACTATTGACAGATAGGTACTCATCTCTCCGCATAGGTTGAAGGTCCTGCAACACAAGGGAATCTCTGTCTGCCCATTGGGCAATGAAGAAACCATGTCATTGACTCCAATCCACGTATGTCTTCCCTGTAATACTAATCGTCAGCAGCTCACTACAATTAATAGGATCCTCTGAAATTTGCTGGTCAAACCCAAACTGACGTAGAACTTGATCTGGGTGCTGGTAGACAACAATCTCATAACAAATAAGAGGACAAACAACCAACCATCTTTGAGCCATGTCAGCTTATGGTGGATGGACTATGTCTACAAGGTCATAAGGCCTCCAACGTATGTCTCTCCTGTGCATGACATCAATATAATGCTGATATTTGTGAATGTGTGTATATACGATTTGTCACGTGTCGTATACATTTAACCTTCAACAACAAAATTATTGCATTACCAACATATAATCCCAATACAACCAAACCATGGAATAATAACATAGAAAAAAACAATACCTATGTGCATATATCTTGCGCTCTATAACATCCTGATCTTCCACCCTAGGAAGGTTAGGAGAGATGGTTGGGAATTGCGTCCAAGCCCACAACTGCAACAATAAAGCACATCCACCCATCTCACAATGTCCTACACGTGTCGCCTTACACAACTCCTTATACAAGGCTGCAAGAATCGCAAAGCCCCAACTGAATGTGCTTGTGCGTTGGAAATCATCCAGATATAACAAGTATCGAGCGGGCACAAAGCTCGATGCGGTGTCAACAAACAACATACTGCCTAATATGCGTAATATCAATTCACGAGTATATCTCTGGCGTCTAACTTTTGTTCCAGCGTGGACCGCATAAACATCAAACTGATCCTGTAAATAGTGAAACCCCAACAAACCGTCTTGCAAATCACCAATAATAATAACCTAAAAGTTATGTCATCTGTGACGACCTGAAACAATCTCACCATCAGTCGGTAGCCCCAATAGATGATGTACATCCTTCAAGGTGATCGTCACCTCATCCATCGTCATATAGAACATACGTGTCTCTGGACACCATTGCTCGACAAGCGCTGAGACAAGGTGGTGGTTGATCTAAAAACAAAAATTACACAACAATTACGTATACATTACAATACAATGAAAACAATATATTAGAAGTTAACACAAGATTGAATATGCTTACCTTGTGATTCCGCAGACACGCAACGTGATAAAAACCAGCCTGTCAAAGTCATGGGTGGATCTCCTCAGGTATAGCTTTATGATCGTGTGTTGCGGCATGCCTAACATTAAGTACACGCTATCGCGTGGTAAGATCACCCTGCGAATTCCACACATACGTGGATATATGTTTCTCGTAGTGTAAGAAGAGTCTGTACGGATAGACTGGGGTCAATCACGCACAATGGAGACTCAGGCGGTGGGGTTGTTCGAACATATTCATCGTGATCCATTACTATATATCAAAATTTTTTCATTAAAATATAATACATTAAGAAATTAAGAAATTATAACTTATACCTAATTTATAAATTATAAAATTACTATCTGCACAACGCACAGGTTACTAAGCTAGTTAAATATAAATATTAAGGTAACCAAAGGATGAAATAATAAAATTAAGGTAAACACAAGTAATAAGGTAAATTTAATTATATACTGAAAATTATTTATTTTAAATAATTATGTTCACAACGGATGAAATAATAAAATTAACACACACACACACACACACATATATATGTATATATATGAGTAAAATTAAACACAATTAAGGTTATATTCTTTTAACATCATATTCTTATAAATATTTTAATAAATTGGTATGTTTCAAATTATATTTATTAACTATAATATATAATTAATTTTATTAGTATTATTATATATTATATTTATTAAGTAAAATCTTTACATCGAATTAAATAAATATAATGCTCACACACATATTATGACCATACAGCTTTCTAAATGAATCTATAATTACAATTTTAGGATAAATATTCTATAACAATATTTAGTTAAATAGATGAAATTCTGAAACTTAACAATTATAAACTAACACTAAATATCCTCTAACCTAATGTTTTAAATCTTGAACCTAAACATTATTTCAAAACTAAAACTATATAAATAATACATATATTCAAAAATTAAAATACAAAACACTAAATTACAAAAATAAAAACAAAAAAATAGTAAAAAAATAAAAACTAACCAACAAGATGAGGAAGTGAAGTAAGATTGAGGGAGAAATGTGAAAGTGAGAGTGAGAGTGAGAGTGAGAGTGAGGGAGGGATAAAGGAGGGGAGAGGGGTTTAAATAGTGGGTCAGGTGAATGTAATTCGCTGGACCTAGAAGCAAATTCGTCCACGCATGACATGTGGCATTTTTTCCCATTGACACGTAATTCGCTATGTCCCCAATGAAATAAGTTGCCATCGCCACGTGTTTTGCCCGTTTCAGCCCGACCAACACGACAACGTCATGTCAGCTTACCTAATTCGCTGACCTTGGTGGCGAAATATGGCAGGTGACGTTCTGGAAAATACAACTGTGCGCGTGACATTTGATGAATTTTTTTTTTTCAATAGTGGCACAATGGCCACTGTTCTGAAAGTAAGAAATAAGAAGGGCCTTGGTCTTTCACTCTTTCCATAAAGCTCTATCTTTTATGACTTTTAAAAAAATGTTATTTAAAATTGGTTAAAAAAAAGACTTAAATATGTTTTTCATACCTAAAAAATTGGCCATTTCGAGATTACTATTTCAAATTCACTTTTGGTCAATTATGCACCTGAGTATTTTTTAAGTTTCAACGTACTACTAGAATCCAACACCATTGATCCGGAGCTCGTCACCATTGACTAGCTCTCGAAGCTCTTGAGCTTTCCTTCAAAGTTCTGAGCCAATGCTAAACCCAACGCACGTCTCTAGAAGGTGATCAATGTCTGCGAGAATGTCTTTTATGATGTATTGGAATGGTTTGACGAATTGCTCTCTGGCGAGTGTTGGCAACGTGGATTAGCATCCCGCTCATGGACTAGGACACGTGCCTTAAAGCACTTGGTGAGTTGAACTCCATCGCTGTGCGGTGCTTGAGATCGAAATCACTTATGAGGAACACCACAAAGTTCACGAGTAACAATTTAGCCATTGTCATGAAGGGGGAAAAGGGGAAGGGGTTGTTTTTTGTTGGTGGCATGGTGGCAGCGGTCGATGGCACAGTCAATGATGGTGGCGTTGGGTTGGACTATAGTGGTGGCACGATGGTGGTGATTTTTGTTGGAGAAGGGAAGAAGGAGATGATGTGTTAGTGATTATGTTTGATGACGTGACACTTCGTTTGTCATGTCATCATTTAACGGAGTGAGATTAAGGGCATTTAGTACATTGAAACATAAAAAGTTTTTCAGGTATGTAATTAATCAACAATAAGTTTAATGTAGTAATTTGAAAATGATCTATTTTCCAAATATGAAAAAACATATTTAAACAAAAAAAAAACCTGTAAAGCTTTTAAAAAATGATGGTTGATAGATATTGTCTTATGCAAGAAATGATGAGATTCTTTTTTCTATTGTGGTATTTTTTATTCTTTTTTCAATTGTTACATATTTATTATTTTAATTTTATTTATAATACAAATAAAAAATATTAACATGTGGAGTCAATTGTAAACTCATGAAATTATGTATTAGAGTGAATTTTTATATAAAATATTTAAATTTGTGATATTATAGATCTGTAATATTAAGATTAAGAGTTATGTTAAACAATCATGTATTGGAGTTGATACAAGTGCAGTGGAGGCCTTGTCCCATGATATTTTTTTTTTCAATTTAAAATCCTTCACACGTATATACAATTCATAACTTATCCGTGAAGTCTAGCGAGAATTTACCGAGGCTAACAAATTGATTAAGTGAGCTAGTGTTTTAGGAAACTTTAACTGAAAGTTGTAATTTAAGTCATTAAACAAAATAGTAATTAAACCTAAAATTTGTATGTATTTAATATAATTTTATTAAGGATTAAATATGTTTTTAGTCCTTCAAATTTGGATAATTTTTTTTAGTCCTTTGAAAACTAAATTATCTTTTTTAGTTCCTCAAATTTTTAAAAAAATTGGTTTTAGTTTATCTGTGTTCATTATGTTTAGTATTTAATAATTTGTGACAGTTTTTTTACTAATAAAATAAATTTTTAAATTTAATATTTAAAAAATAATTTGTGGTAATTTTAAATTGCCAAAATATTTGACTCATATCGATGTGGCCTTGTTGTCACTACTACAAACGGTAGAAGTGACGACGGTTCAAGAACCCAAACAACGACGGTTCTCGAACCGTCTTTGTTGCGAGTGTTGTTATAAGTTAGCACTTTCGAGACGGTTTTGAAGACTGTCTTTGTAAATTTTTTAATTTTTTTTTAATTTTTTTTTTAAAATAGATACAAAGACGGTTGCTACTTAAACCGTCTTTGTAAGTTAGTATTCAAAGACGATTCTCGTGAAAATTGTCTTTGTTTGTGTACTTTCAAAGACGATTTCTAGGTAACCGTTTTTGTTTCTCTCCATGTTTTTTTTTGAATGAAGTTAAGAAGACGGTTAGCCTAAAACCGTCTTTGTAGGCCACCATTCAAAGACGGTTTTTACCAAAACCGTCTTTGTTTCCCTTATTTTAATTTTTTTTAAAGTAAGGTTAAAAGACGGTTAGCCTAAAACCGTCTTTATAGGCCACCATTCAAAGACGGTTTTTACCAAAAAACCGTCTTTGTTTCCCTTATTTTAATTTTTTTTAAAAAGTAAGGTTAAGAAGACGGTTAGCCTAAAATCGTCTTTGTAGGACACCATTCAAAGACGGTTTTTACCAAAACCGTCTTTGTTTTCCTTATTTTAAATTGTTTTTTATTTAAATGTGAGGCTAAAAAGACGGTTTTGTAACAACCGTCTTTGTAGGCCACTTTTCAAAGACGATTTTTGCTAGAACCGTCTTTGTATTCCTTCATTTTAATTTTTTTTATTTATAATTGTTTTTTTTAAGGAATCTCTATGGAAATTGAAATTGATTTGTATTATTACTACCCAAATAAATTTAACAAATACACCACAGTGTCATAATTTCATTCTATAATAAATAAATAAACAAATTGAAGAGCCTGGAACCACTAATCAAGTAATGCATATACAACTCATTCAACATAAACAAAGACTAATGCAATCATATAAAAATAATGAAATCATATATTGGAAAAAGGAATTTACAAAAAATAAAATTTGTATAATTATAAGTGAAAGATTATCAAATTACAAAGTAACATAGAAGATATGCCTTTACTTTTTTTCTTCCCATCCAAGTCCTTCATAAGCAAATTATAGAGGAATATATTTCTCTCCAATTGATTTGACTATCTGGCAAGCCGACTCCTACAGCCATGCAAAAAATAAGCATTTTAGTGAGTAAATAACCATTTGAAGAAAATGAAATAATGCAGTACCAACATGTGCACTATATATACAAAGAAGAAAATGAAACAATGGTTAACGTCAACTTTTATATGGAAAATAAAACCTTACATATGCATTTTAGTGAGTAAATAACCATTTGAAGATATGCGTAAACAACAACCTAATTAACCATTTCCAACTCAAAGCTGTAGGAAAAAAGAGAAAAAGTTCATCTATTTCCCATTCAATTCAAACCGCTTATTTCTCTATTTCCCATTCAATTCAAACCTCCTATTTTTCACTCAGTCTAAATAAAACCACTTGCTATCTACTTGTCTTCGACTCTCTGTCTCTCTTCTAGCTCATGAGCTCAATGTATGGTACACACAGATCATCAGTCAAGCCATGGCAAAACTAGGGTGACCAAAGGAAAAATCAAATCTGAGCTGAAGTCACGGTCTCTAAAATAGGCTTTGATTTGCCAAATTCTGAGTATTGTTTACAGCATTACTCTGCGAAGTAGCAGATAATTATGACCATTAAGTTGCCAAGCTAGAACAGATATTCTGAGTGTTACTGTAAGATAATTTAGTTTAAATAATTAGCATGTTTAATTGTTTACCAATTAAATTTAACAACACAGAGGTCAGCTTGGTGAGCCCTCTATAAGTGAAGAAGGTGGAAATCAAGCACATGTTCAGTTACAACTAACAAATGTTTCATTCCGGCATTAGCAGTGAACTCATATTTAAACAGCAAAGACAAATCAAATTTCAGTTTTATCAGTATATGTGCAATGTATGCTTGGGGTGGACAGCATGATAGCAACCAATATATCACTTTCACCAATAGCTTTTTTTTGGGGGATGGGGGTTCCTTATGTTTCCTATTGTTACGTACAGATCAAAACAGTCACGTACTAAATTGACCAAATGCATTTATAAATTCAATAGTATTATCTGGTACCTGTGTGTTGTGTGTGCAGCAGGCCACACACATAGACATTTTAGAAAATAAAGGAGTGAGGGTTTATCATATGTAATAACATAGAAAAACTTATAAAGAAAATGAAAGTACAAGATGAAGGATCATTCTACAAACAAAACTAAATAACAAAACATACAAGTCAAAATGAATATCAGCTCAATATTTCAGTAATCCTCTGCATGACAAGAAATTCCATTAATAAAACTTTAAAGTAATTTATAAAGATGTTAAAAAGACAATCTTAATAAAACATATAAAATTTTCTTGAAAATTTATGTACCTCTCTGTTACACCACTTTTATATATTCTGGAGCTCGATGCTCTCTTGGCTCAGTGAACAATGGTCTATGCATCTAATGGAAACATTTTTCTTGATAAAGGAAGGTATATTATACTCTGATGGTTCAAATAGTTGCTATGACTTTTAAGTTTATGGCTCAAGAAAAGAGAATAGGATTTCAATATGGAGTGAAACCTCAAATGATTCTAACCAGGACTCCTAAAAGCATGATGTCATTCAAAGAAACAACAAATCTTAATTTTTCAGGTCATTCTGATATTGCATATGAAGATCAACTAGGGGATAGAACAAAACAATGCCAGTTACGAAATGCAACATACCTACACAACCATTGATAGACATTTTCCACAGCATTGCGATTTGCTAAAACATTAAGGTACCAATCTTTCCATTCACTATTTCCCTGTCAATTTAAGAAGTTTGAAAATGAGCTTCAAGATTATGTAGTTAACGTTTAACATTCATTTTGTGCAAGAATATATTAAAACATCCGACAATTACTTACTAGGAAAAGAAAGAGAATTGATCAAATCCTACCACAACTTGCTGGAGACAAAGTAACAGACCTGCAAATGTTCCTGAATCACACTGTTGTTATTCCCTAACTGGACAAGTTTGTTAGATATACAGGTTAAGTGTCCTATGAATCCTATCTTGGGTGCTGATTTACCCTCAGCATGTATTGTTGCCTGCATGAATATTTGCAAAGACAAATTGAAAAGTTAAAATATCAATTCATCCCAAAAGTTTTTTTATTTTCATTAAATAGTTGAATCAAAACATAGATAACAAAACAAAACACTTTTTGTAATACAATTTTTAGGGCTGAGGGAGAGAAGATGCACCTAGTTTGTATCAGCTTCCAACGTGAATTGCTTTTCTGCTTGTACAATTTTCCCAACAAAATCACAATCACGGAGATGATGTTCAAGAAGAGAAGAATTCTTACTCTCCAAGCAAGACATTATAATGTTTTCCACGTGGTGATGCAAAAAGTTATTGTATGGGTACCTACCACACAAACCAAGTAGCAATGTATGAGATCAAATGACATGGCACAAGATAACAGAATAGCTAAACTTACTCAAAGAACAAATTAATAATTCTTTGTATTGCTCCAAGATCAATCAATTTCCTCTCAGCAGCTTCACCACCAACAGTTACTAAAACTGATATAAACTCTACAATCTGAAAGAATATATGTTCAGTTAATATTATGGCAAAGCTGCAATATTATTATGGTCAGCATCTTCAAAGATCATGAACACCAAACATTAAAAAGGAAATTACTTGTAAAAGGTATCATGACACCTAGGGGGTGTTTGGTTATTGTTAAAGTTGTTGTTTGATAATGGTTTATTAATGTTTTATATTTCTAACTTGTTGTAGAAGCTTGTAGAAGTTGTTAGAAGTTGTCCTGTAATCGGCATAGGCTAGGCTATAACTTTCATCATGAACTATTTTTTGTACTATTTGCCAATTCTAATATATATATATATATATGTATATATATATATATATATATCTCAACAAACTAAGGTTGAGGATCCTTTTTGTGTGCATATTTTCATACTCAAAACATTTCAGTATGGACCCGGAGAACGCAATTTGAAATGTACCGAAATTTCACTAAATACAATAAATTGTATGTTATGTCAATGTATGAATGTTGTATAAAATACATTACCTCCCAAACTGTCCAAACGACAATTCAAGATTCAATGAAAATGATTAATCCAAACTATCCGTATTAATCATTGACTTGAACCTTGAACGAGAATCTAAGGTTGTAAAATGCAATGCATGTTATGGAATAGCGCTATAAATCGAAGTTGACACAATCAATGAAGGTGAGACATTAAATTAAGTTTGTTGCGGTACATACCTGAATAACGGAGTATATGAATCGCACTTGTGTAAACGACTTTTTGTTGCTTTGAAATTAAACTTTTACCACCTTATCTAGTGAATAGCTTGGACCTACATCAACAAAGGTAGATTTATATAAGACAATGTTTAACACAAACATAAACATATATACCATGTTGAACTACTACATCGCATATCAAAAATTTATAAGGACTGGGCAGCAACAACACAATGGTATAAAAACACAACATACAAACAAGTCACACTGGCCTAGCTATAATCAACAACAATGGCTCTTAGGTTATGTGGTCTTTACATCATGCAACAGTGATCATGAATTTACTTAATATGACAGATATCAGTAAATGGTTTTTTTTGTTAAACTCTTGCTTATTGAAACATCTAGTCTCAAAATTTAGTCCCCTATATGTGCAAATTTGTTTTTCTTCTATAATCTGTGTATATGGTCATATGAATCACATTTCATACAAAGACAACATTTTGGAAAGCAAGCACACACAACTTTTATGTATTCTCTACTATGATGGCTAATTTCGTAAGAGGTGTTGTAGTGCATTAGTGTAGTCCAAAGCCTGAGTCAGCTGTATTATTTTCATCATCTCATGTAGAGTATTGACCAACATTTATTTTCTTAATGAGTTCTGAATAATGAAATAAATATAAAAAAAAAAAAGTTGTTATGGGACAACAAGAGGAATCGCCGCACAAGCCAGAGTTGCAACTTACAAAGTGTCTTGGCTTGGAGGGTATTCTAATTTTGTTAAATGTTTCTGGAAAATGTGGCTTTTTTCTTTAGCTATTGCTCTTTTATCTTGTCAGCATACCCATTCATCTTCTCTTGAACTGCACCAACTATTCTGATTTGAGACATTAAATGCAGGCCATGTGTGTTGTATTCAGATAACTCAAGACAAAATATGGCTGAGGTTGTAGATGATATCTCCATGTGTAGCATCAAAGAAGTTGAGAAGCCAGCCATCGACAGGACTGGTGGTATCCCAATGGCCAGGCTTCCTTTACAAGCTCCTCAAAATATTCAAGGTGTGATGACTGATTGTAGTATGCGCCTTGCTGCTTCTCCATCCCCCTTTCTTTTTTCTTTCTTGCTTCTCATATGTGCATGGTAGGAATTATGATCAAAGGGTGTTGTGCTCATTGTTGAGGCTTGTTACATTTGGTTCATCATTCTTTGAGCCAATAAGAAGTATGTTTCTGGTTGTGTGAACTTGTTCTTGCTTCTATCACATGATGGGAATTAAGAGTCAATGGATGAAAGCAGCAGGACTTGTATTAATGAAATAGAGCAGTGGATTTTTTAAGATTCTTTTGATGATTTATCTTTTGGCATAATATTCTGTGTTAGGCACACATGAACACATCCATGATTTGTTATCCATGTGTTTGTGCTTGTAACATTGACTGTTGATTTTTCATCAACTATTGAAATTACGTCTTTCCCATAAAGTTAGTTACTCACTTTAGAGAAGCTGGATCCAGAGAATTGGATGTAGTATGGGTTATAAAATATGGTGATATTATAGATTTTGGATTTCATAGAGAATGCCATGTGGCTATTCTGTGCTTGCCCTTTATACATTTGTTCTCCCTTACACTTGTGTACGTTCATCTTTAGGTCTGAAATTTATTGTTAATAGATGCTTCCATTGAGTGGATTTTAAGTTTGCTACTTTCTGTTGTGGTTCACATGCTTCAGGCGTTGCTGCACGGCCTAGAAAAGTTGTAGGTTCAGTATTGCATTACAACAACTGTGGGGTAGTTACAGCTGTTGCTGAGCAGCAGAGGATGGCTAGAAATCCATCTGTTTCAGCCCAGTGTGCTGCTCCAAGCAGTTCATATCCAAGACGAAACCCAAGCTGTAAAAGTGAGAGGGTGGAAGAGGGGATTGAAGGTGCTAATGAACTTCAGACTAAGCCTCAATACATAGCACGAAAAGTTGTTGCTGCTGCTCAAGGGGGACCTGGTGGTAATTGGTATTGATTTTGAAAATGCTGAATTTGTTGCCTGCAACTACTTTGTGCCAGCATATCAGGTTTCTTGTCCTACATGGAACCCAGCTCAATCATAAGAATTGAACAAAGATATGAGTGGCCATAGCATCGACAATGTTGAAAGATGGGAGAGCTAAAAGGATTAAAATCTAAAGAAGTCTCTAGCTGATGTGCTATTAGATTCCGCAATTCGCTCCACCAATTTGAAATTTGCAAAGTTCAACATGGTGCAATTATGATTATGTTGCTGTCTAGTTCATTAATAACATAGAACGAATGATCTGAAAAGCATGAAATGAAGGCAGTGCGGCTGCTGCTACATATTTTGCCATTCTCTTGCAGAATATAAGTCATTAGCATTGCCTTGCCTTCATATTTTGGGCACCATCCATAACAATATTGAAATTTTATAACCTACTGGCTTGAAGTCAATCCCTTCTTTTTCTGTAATGTCTCTCTGAAGTTTATTTAGAATACAAATTTTATTATGGTCAAATAGTTAAGGAATCAATAAATAGAAAGCTTTTATTAGAAATTATGCTGTGAAGCATTGAAAATTGTGGGAGTATATTAATAATATTATACATAGCTGCTGGAATTGACAAGGCCATTGAAGATGGTGTCAACATCCTTTCCATGTCAATTGGGGGAGGTTTGACAGATTACTACAAACACATTATTGGCAATTGGAACTTTTGCAGCCACTGGCCATGGAATACTGGTTTCCAATTCAGCAGGAATTGGTGGGCCTAGTCAAGCAACTTTGTCTAATGTGGTACCATGGCTAACCACTGTGGGTGGAACTATAGACAGTGATTTCCCTGCCTATAGCACCCTTGGAAATGGAAAGATATACACCGGGGTGTCAATTTACAATGACCAACTCCCACCCAACTATCCACTGCCTTGTAGTTTATGCTGGTAATGCAAGCCACGAATCCTAAAACTTGTGCACCGGAGGTAGTTTGATTGCTGAAAAAGTAGCTGGAAAAATTGTGATATGTGACCGAGGAGGGAATGCTACAGTGGAAAAGGGTTTGGTGGTGAAGAGTGCTGGAGGCATCGGGATGATACTATGAAACAATGAAGACTACGAGGAAGAGCTATTACCTGACTCCTATCTCCTCCCTGCAGCAGCTTTGGGCCAGAAATCAAGCAATGAGTTCAACAAGTATTTTTTCTCATCTCCCAATCCCACACCTAAACTTGGATTTGGTGCCACCTAGTTAGGGGTTCAACCATCCCCAGTGGTGGCAACATTCAACTGAAGAGGGCGAAATGTGCTCACTAGCTAAGGGAGAAACTTTTTGTTTTGCTTAATTAGTCAAACAGAAAATGATTGATCAAGGTTGTTAGTAACATAACAAGCATCCATCACTAGCTAAGGGTTTGTCAACCTAATGGAAATCTAGAAGATGATGATGATAATGGTAAAAGTTCTACCTCATCTTCAGTTGCTGTGATACACATGTTCAATATTATTGTGATCAATAGCTGTTTATCCAAGGCTTTACAAATATTTACTACACACTCTATAACTATGGTTCTAAATATATGCATGTCCAATGGCTAAGTCTCATTTGTTGGACAGCTAGGACAGAAAACTAGTTGGACTAAATTGCCATGCAGTTTCACTTGATAACAGGAGTTATGAGCTGTCAGTTTCAGTTGTAATCATAATTCAATATAATTGGAGACTAAATAGCCATGCAGAAGTTTACCAGTTTGTTTAATTACTTGACAGCAGAAACAAAACATCGATGTGCATGCTATAAACATAGTTTCATGCATCTAAATAACAAAGGTCAAGGTGGAAGTCTAATTGAAGCAAAACAGACTTTCGATTCCAAAGCCAAAAAGACCAAGTTCACCAAAAGAACCTAATGCATGCAATATGAGATGACATGTATATACGAGTAGTCTTTCATAACAAAAAATGAATTATCACTAGTTCACTACTTATTGTAGTTTCAGTTATCATTTATGCAAATGAAATGGCAGAAAATTAATGAGGTGAGAACAGGAGTAGTGAGTAGTGACAACACAAACCTTGATTGCAAGGTTTCAGAGGGTCTTCACTCTACACATTGTGACCTGTGAGTCCTATGCACTTCTTTCAAGTTGGTATTTGTAGACATGAGAAAATCAACTACAAGGAAATAAAAACATAATAAGTTAAAAGACAATGGATAATAACTTAAAGATAAAATCTGTTCATGCTTTTTAGTTTTTGTTCATGCTTTTAGCTTCTGTTCATGCTTTTTTCTTTCAAACCCCACAAGCTTAGAGAGACTGAAACAAGGTTGATAAATTCATAAGACAAGATTTGGGGTACACACTCACTACCACGTTAGTTATGCAGACAGCATATACAACTAGCTAGGAACAAGTATGTGATAAAGCAAGCCAAACACACTTATCAATCAGGTTTCTTCCTAGAGAAGGAGAAAAGGAGAGATAGGGACACCCCATGAAAGATAAAATGTTGCAAAGAGTACAGGGACTCATACATGAGAAAAAGACTGGACCCTCTTCTTGTGGCAACTTATATATACTTTGACAAGAAACCTTTGATCTTTCGTTACTGTGTAAACTTGTCCAATACTACTCCTTGACTTGTCAAGTAAAAGTATTATGCTCAAGTCCCTCAAGGAGCCTCTAGTTGGGATATTGAAAACTAAAAGGTGATTGATCCCTGAAAGAGTACAGGGAATTTTTCTGCAGTTGCTGGTTCAGTTGGTTATATTCGTCTAGGTAAAAAATGCAAGTTACTTTTATATTCCTATTAGTTTTTCATTGTTCATAGATGAACTTCATGTAACCACCACTAAACGCTACACATATTGTAGGAGCAATGTGGATCAAATAGTTTTTGAATTTCACTAACTCAAGAAACTTTTATGAATATTTTAAGCATAGTTGTTTCTATCACATTTACATTAGTCATGTGTAATTAGTTAATCACTATTTCTGTATAGTTTTAGTTAGAATTAACAAAGACAAATTTGACTAAATTCATAAAACACTTGAGTATATATCCTGAAAATTGCATTTAAACATTTTTGCTCATGCATTCACTCCCATTGATCCAGAATTCAGTGAGACTGCGAAGCTATTTTAGTATGTGTGTGGTTTCATGGTAAAAAGCATTAGAATTAATTTTTGTCTTCTGTCAAATGTTTGGTTATTTTTTTGTAAAATTAATTTTTCCTACAAACCTCAGTTTCATTAGAAGTAATAAAAAGTAACTTTTGCATTGGGTTGAAAAATTTACATTAAGTTTTACATCAAACTTGCTTACAAGATCAAGCCATCCAAATATATATCACTTCGCTCTAATATTTTTTTTCATTCCCATTCAATTCAAAATGAATTTTGTAAACACTTATCCAAACACACTTAGTGTTTTGAAACTCTGAACTTTGTTTGTTGGTTGGCAGAGTATGCATACAGAATGACAGTAACAATGGCTGGGAAGGTCTACAACTTTGGTGTCATTCTGCTTGAACTGTTGACAGGAAAACCAGCACTGACAGGGGGAACGAAATTGGTCAAGTGGGTTGTGCGCAATAACACAAATCAGGATTACATTCTTATTTTTAATGTCAGTAGAACATCACAAGCAATCAGAAACCAGATGCTTGCAATTCTCCAGATTGCTCATGTTTGTGTTAGTACATCCCCAGAATCAAGACCAAAGATGAAGAGTGTGGTAAGGATGCTCTTAAATTGTAGATTAAGTCAAATTCTTCAGGATTGCACTAAATATTTAAGGGTTTTTTGTTTTGGGTGAATGCTTTAATTCTAGAAAATATGAAAGGTAGAATATATGATAGGATATGATTTGCTCAATACTTCTATGGTGTGTCAACAGTGTACAGTAAATCAGTTTACTGGTGGTAGACATAGGATGTCTTATTCATATGGATGCAGAGTTAGTAGACTTATAGGTCAAGGTTTAAGGTTCCCATTTTAACTTATTTTAGATTAATAGACTTAATTGTTTGTGCACAACAAGACTAAATGACACTTGTGTCTAAGTTTAAAATAAGAAAATCCATATCCTTTACTGCCATAATATGATTGAATGATTTTCATTTTCATTTTCTTCGCATTGTATTTTTATACGAAATAAAAGTTCAGGCTTGATGATTTTAGCAGCTTTATTCATAGCCAGGCCTTCGGCCACACTGAAAATGTTCCCTTCATGGCCAATGAAATTCCAGCAAACCTCAAGAGTACTACTCTCTTTCTATCTCTGACTTCTCCATCTTTGACCAATCCATATCCAAAGTTGCTTAAAACTAACACAATTTCAATCCCAATCTTTTCAATTTTTTTAGCACTTCCAATTTGATAAGATATATCATGCGGTTATTCAAATCTTAAGTTTCAAAAGTCTAATTAATACAAGTCTGGATCGAAAGAGAGACTCCAGATTGCAGGTTGTCCCGATCTACCTTGCTGGAAATCGAATTCTGCAATGGACACTAAAACAGAGTGGAATATGCTCTGTTTTGGGGAAGCTATTTATATTTTCTGATTTTAGAAACGGATTGATGGAATAGGTTTAGGAATGGAATGGTAATGGCACCATGGAATAG
>PYAF01002417.1:295594-311755 GCA_007407185.1 Glycine tomentella | reverse complement strand
ATGTAATCGATTACAAAGATCTTGTAATCGATTATTACAGCTACATTTACAATTCTAACAAAGATACAAGCTTGTGTAATCGATTACAGGCTGCTTGTAATCGATTACAGCATACAATTTTAGCATTTTACAGCCTTCTTCCTTATTTCTTCAAGTGACTAAAGGTTGCTTGATTAATCTTGAATCCAGGATTGTATCACTAATATTCTTTCACAGTTGGCTTTATTAATTAGGTGCTCAGAAAGAAATTAAATATCTTTTGGTGGATTCACAAACATAGGGAGGTTCAAAGTCAGGAGGGGCAAGCACTTATTAAGGATCAGGAGTCAACACTCTTTCAAGCAAAAATGAGCTCCAATTTGAAACATAATCTCCAATAAGCATAAAAGCATCTTCTTTAGATCATCATCAGCCTTTTGATCAGCACCTTCATCAACAGCAGCAACAACAACAACAGGAGACAGCAACAGCAGGCACATCATCACAGAATCAATCAGCAGCCAAATCACCTCAAGAAAGGGTTCTTAATTAATAACAAATAAACAACTATTGTTTTTCCACTGTTAAGCTCTTAGTTTTTTCTCTTTTTCCATGTCCCCAAAACACTGGGAAAGTTGACCTCTTTTATGCAATTATTATTATTACTGTGTTAGTTTGGTTGGTAGGTTGGTATTTCTGTCTCTCCATGTCTTTGTGCATATCTTCACAGCACAGATACCAACAGCCCTTAGAAAATCAAAGGGACACAGAGTTTCTCTGATTCTTGAACGATTTTCTGATGAATGTTTTCAGAGGAAAGGAACTGGTTCCACATCAGAGAAGCCACTGAATGAATTTTGAATATGACACACATACACATGTATGTATAATCTATGATTTCAATATTATATATTATATTCCAAGGTATGTTTTTGTTTTTGTTTTTGGATTTTTTTACATGGGAGGTAAGTCAACATATTATTGTTTGGTTTGGATTCAGACAGTACTGAGACGTTTAACTCAAAACAGAGAAGCTGCAAGGAAAAGCCGACTCAGGAAAAAGGTGTGTCCCATCATTTGATTAGAATTGGAAAATAGTAGCTATCATATATTATAATGAAAAAATAAGTAGCAAAAGATACTTTGTGTAAATGTGCTATTCCATTACAACAGGCTTATGTGCAGTAACTAGAGTCAAGTAGATTACATATTTTGTCCAAGGTTAGAGTGCTTGTAACAATAAATGTTATGTTTTAGAGTTCGAAAAAGGCAAATTAAACAAACAATAAGTGATGCTAATTTCACATCACCTTCTATGAAATATATTTGTAGGTTTTGGTATCATACTAGAAAGCATATCAGCTGTTTCATTGCTAACAGAATTTTAACTGAAGCTCAAAAACCATTTTGGAAAGCCAAGGAATTAACACATGGTTCATGTTATGCCTGGTTAGGCTTTGACTGTGAACATGTCACATATGACTTATATTGACAAATAGATGCATACCATTTGGAGGTCGAAGCAGAGGCAAGGGGATCAACAACCAGTTCTCCGGGTTTAACACTCTATCAATACAAACACCAGTCCAAAAGATTCTTACACACTGTCAGTCATATTCACCAAAACCAACATAAATTTCAGTTAAAATACAGTTGTTTAACAAATAAATTCGCAGCTCCAACCTTCTTCTCAATCACAACTCCAATAAACGAATAACCAAACAGACAATCAAATTTTGGCTTTAGCATTTTATTTAGTATGTGTGAAATTTTGTATACTTGCGAGTAGAATGCTTACCTATGATGCTTATTCACTCTTGAGTTGGGCCGTATAAATTGATCTGTCTTTACTTTTATGCTTATGTTAAATGAAATATCTTTCTGATGAATGTCATCTTCATTCTCTTGATAAGGCTTGTCTTAGGATGGCTTCATAGTTAGGTTGTTTCTAGATTTATGAGATGTGGATTTCCAGTTTCTCATGTGTTACTATGGGCCATTAGGGGTCTCATTGGCTATGTTTGGATATATATATATATATATATATATAGAAAACATGATGATATTTATTAAAATAAAAATGAAATGAAGGAGAATATGGTAGGAAATTTGTGCATCAGAGGGGAGAGTTGGTCATTAAAAGAGTTGAGTTTCTTTTATGGTTTGTTTCAATTTGATATATATAACTTCAGCACCAGGTAAACCTTAGTAGCTAGGCTTCAAAGTCATGAAATAATCTAAGTTATCCCCTCCAAACTCTCCATATTTTTTTCTGCTTGTTGTTCATGGACTACTTGAAGAACTACAAGGAATAAATAAGTGATGATTGTTATCACTAACAGCAGATAAATAAGTCATGAATTGCTAGGATCGAAGGTGTTTTCTAAGTTAGACTGGCCAGTCCATATAAATGTTAAAGGATTGAAGGGATTTTAACGATTGACTGGGTATTATAGAAAATTTGTAGAAAATTTGAAGAAGGACCAGTTTAATTGGGATGAATCAGCCCAACAGCCATTTCATAAGCTGAAGGGAGCCATGATAACTGTGCCAATTCTGGCCATCCCTAAATTTGAGAAACGTTGTGTGATTGAAACACATGCTTCTTGTAAAGGAGTGGCTGTTGTTCTGATGCAAAGGGGTAAAACATTGTTTGATACAGCTTTCAATAAGTCTGTGTATGACAAAGAATTCATGGCAGTGGTAATATCAGTGCAGAAATGGAGACGGTACTTGGTAGGAAAGCAGTTTGTGATTCATACAGAGCAAAAGAGGCTCAAGTCTGTATCACATTTGAGATTTATGGATGAGGAACAACAGATATGGATGTCCAAACTGCTAGGATTTGATTTTCAGATCAAATACAAACCAAGAATTGAGAACAAAGCCATTGATGCTTTATCCAAAAAAAAATGCAATATGCAGCCATAACTACAATGCAGTTCTTAGATTGGGCTCACCTTGAAGAATAAATTCACAACGATGAGAATTTGAAGAGATTAATTAAAGAATTGGTCATCAAGGGTACTGAGCACAGGGCTACAGAATGAAGAATGGCACCCTATACTATGAAGATAGGTTGGATATCCCTAATATACATGCACATGAGTGATCATACATAAACAAGACAACAAATATAGAAAGAAACCAATAATATTGGAATAACATTGGATACCTATAGCTAGTAACACAAATCAAGAAGAAAATACAAAGGAAAGTGAAGAACAAGGGCACCCGAAGAGGTCTAAGTCGAAAAACACATGCCCTAGAGTGATCCCCCACTTTCCAACAAAAGAGTGCTTGTAAATGGCTTAAGACTGCTGCAATTTCATTTTTTATTAAACGCTTGTGCATTTAGGTCAGCGTGTTAAGCACGCATACAAAAGCAGCACTTTTTTAAGTAACTGTGTACTAATCCTAAGGTGCAAACTTTGTCCAAATTAATGGCAATGAGAATAATTACCTCAACGCACACCTAGAGTTGAGTGCACACCATGTTTAATATTTTCCTCCAATAGCCTCCAGATGCTTGTAACTTGTCACAAAGTGGGGTGCTTCATCAATCCAACTATTCTTCTTGTTGATATATCAAACTCTGTAAATCATAACCAAAACAACATTGTTCCTAAGTTTTATTCACAGTGAACTAATAACTAAGAAAAACTGTAAAACTTAACAAAGGCCCAAACTAATTAAACTACATTGTTCATAAGGGTACACAGATTGTTGAGGTGGCCAACCATTGTAACACAAAGAATAGATGGTATAGACTACAGCTATGCAACCATTGTTTCTGAAGTAAAATATTTAACAAATAAAATCAAATGCTAGGAAATTAAAATTAAAATACAACACAAAAACAATGTATGGAAACCAAACAATGACTGAGTCATCATCTCATGTCTATTTCGGATACCCATGCAATTGAGTTTTGCCCTCTATGCAACTAATGTTGACAATGAAGACATTAACAGAGAGGCTTCAAAGATGGTTTTTGTGGGGTGGCACCAACGAGCAGAAGAAGATCCCTTGGGTGAGTTGGGAATCTGTGTGGTTATCAAAGCAAATAATTGTATTTTTTTTTCCTTTTGTCCTAGCTCTTAGTCAGAACTCAGTTGGCTTTCTTGTTTTAACCCACCTAGGTTCTGCTTTTGTTCATGCTAGGCTGTATACCATGCAGTACTACTTGTACTGTACCTTTCTATATAAAATACTATATATTATCTTTGTTGATAAAAGAAAAACAACACTCTGCTGACCTAACTAAAGCTAACAAGACCCAAACAGCATGAGGTAGAAAGTCAAGCCCAAACATAAATACAAGGCACAATAAATCAGGAACACTGTAAAAAAAACATGGAATTCCAGGAGCAGAATCTGTTGTTGTTACTGTCACTCAGTCATTGTTTGCATGTATTTGAAAATTACAACTTAGAAATGCAAACCAAACCCTAAATAATTTTCAATTCTTTTTAATGGAAACAATGGCTACTAAGAACTTAATGACTAAAATCTCAAAAGCATAGAAATAAGAATAAGCTTATAGCCCTGCAACATCATCTACATTCATAGTTCATCCAACTAGCTTAGCTTATAGCCCTGCAACATCATCCCTTTGTGTTGCAACTAAATTTAATTCAAGCTTAGGCTGTCTTGTTTTATTCTCCATGCACTAAAACTTCAGTTAAGTAATCCATTTTTTTTTTACAATTTGCAGGGTTCGGTCTCATTATGGCCATCCTAATATATTTAACAGACTCTTCCCCTCATAAGCTATAAGAAAACAAGCTCAAAACCTCAAATTTGAATTACTGAAAAATCAACTGGGTTATCCTCTTGTCAAATTGCCTTGGATTCAGGGAATCTCAACACTTTGAAAATAGTTTCAATTCTATTTTTTCCCCTCAAAAACTGACAAACCAAGGTTGGGCAGCTTATTCTCTCAGACCAAAATAACCACAAGTTCGTGAATAGAGGTATCATGTGGGCAGAATGGTGTGGGCATAATAGCATCGTGTTTCTAATTAACAATGTTGGATAAACTGTAGAGGTAGAAATTCGTGATTGACATTACAAGGACATAAAAAAACAGGGACTATACTGGACTGGTGGACACATGCAATACATAATTAATTGGAAAATGTTCGAATGCCAAGGTGACACAACCTTAAAACAGTTGGAATTTTTTCAAACTTCTATAAAACAAATGCTTAATAGAACTGAGTACAAAGTGGAACATGCACAATAATTAACCCATAATCTTATAAACTTCTAATAGTGTATACAAGTTTTATGAATGTAATTGAAGATGCATGCACTGGACAAGGAGCTAACAGAGTCAATATAGACGAAAATGGAGTGAGAGAATGCAAAAGTAGAGAGTGAGAGAGCAATGCATTCGTACCTTCACTGAGAGTGAGACAGCTTCGAGTAAACACGCATTCTTTCCACTGAACACACGAACAGCTTTGACAACAACACCGGATGGACGCCAAAGATACAAGGCTTTGGTGTGAGAGAGAGGTCGTGAGTCTTGAGCGAGACAAAGAGAGAGGGAGTGAACTGTGTGAACGAAAGAGAAGGGGCTAGGGCACAAGAGAGGGAGTGACTGGGGTGTGAAAGAGAAAGGGTTAGGCACAACTCGCGTTTTTCCTTTGAAGCAATGTTTAATTTTAATTTTTTACAAATAAAACAAAGAGAGGGGGTTAGGCACAACTCGCTTGTTTCCTTTGAAGCAATGTTTAATTTTAATTTTTTACAAATAAAACAAAGACGGTTTTTTTAAAACCGTCTTCGTATGAGGCAAAAACAACGACAGTTCTTGAAAGACCGTCTTCTTTTGGATCCTTCCACGACGGGTTTTTAAAAATCGTCTTTGTAAACTTGCATTTAATTGCAAAAATGTCACCGCCTCACATACAAAGACGATTATTAAAGAATCGTTGTAGCTTGTGTCGTTAAAGGGTCTATTTGTAGTAGTGTGTTTACATGTTTTGATGGTTTTAAAGAAGAAAAAATAAAACATGGATGCTAAATTGTGGTGATTTTTTTTTTTTACTTATTTCCACAAATTTGTCATATCATTAGTGCAAAGAAATATAGGAACTAAAATTAGCTTTTCAAAAATTTAAGGAACTCATAAAAACAATTTTTTTAAGGACTAAACAAGATAATTATCCAAATTTAAAGGACTAAAAATATATTTAAGCATTTTGTTAAGTAGATGCTAAATTACTAATTTGGTCTATCTATTTATTTAGAACCCTTTTGTTTAAACTTTTAAAAAGTAATTCTGAAAAGAGCATTTAAAAAAAATAATTTTTAAGGAGCAGGATAGACTTGCTTCTTAAAAAAAAACAAAATAATTATTTTTTAAGCAAAACAAGTTTAAACAAAGACACCAAAATACAATAAAAAATGTTTATCTTAATTAAATTGATATTTAACAAATAAGTTTATACAAATCAACACTAAATTAAGTTAATTTTACTCTTCTATCTTTTATCAGCAAGTATTAATTATTATTAGAATGATAGTAGGAATGATTTGAAGGTATGACGTCTTACTCTCCCTTCATTCTTTAATCATGAAATCAATTTTATAATTCTATATCCCTTTATTATTAAAATTAGTTTGATTTCTTAATTTTTAAAATTGATGTAATATTGTTCTTTTCCTTTGCGAGAAATGACATTAACTTCTCGTGTATGTGGTAAAAAAATTATACGTAATTGTCACATAAGACACATCCATTAAAAAAAAAAAAAGCAGATAAACCATAAATATACTCCTGTGAATAAATAAAAAGCAAAACAAAAAATAAAAAAATAAAGCCGTAGTAAGTTACAGTTTCAAATGGTCTTAAGGAATCAGACTATAATTAATTATCAATCATAATTAGCAACTTAATAAATTATTGCTTAGTAAAATTTAAAGTGGGGAAAGAAAAGTCAGTGAAAGCAAAGAAGACTGAAAATTCCATAAAAAAAATAAAGTAATAGGTTATCAATTAAACTAAACAATTAACAAATGAAATAAACAGTATAATCTGATATGATTAAGGCGTATTCATAGAAGAACGCAATCTGACACCATTGCCTATCTATTCAAAGTTCAAACACTACTCAAGTATATAAAGGGTGAATAGAGAGCACAGATACAAAACATTTATTTATTTTTATTCTTATGAGTGAATATTTTTTTAATCTACAAAACGAAAATCTCGGCCATGGAGAGTGAGAAGACACGGTATAGCGGCTGAGTGCGGAGGACAATGAGAGGCAATCATCTTTTAGAAAAAAGAGAAAAGCTCGTGACTAACTAAAGTTAATTTTAGATTTTATAATTGAAATAATATAAACAATTAGATTAAATAAAATTTAGTATAACTATAATATTTTACTTATGATGTAAGCAAATCCTAACGCATATTTATAAAAGAGTACACTAGAAGCGTCCTTAAGGTATACATAGAAAATAACCATCCCTAAATCAACAAAATAGCCACTGGTTACAGAGAATTAATTTACATGAGAGATCAAATAAATGCTATATAACCAAAGGCAATAAGCTGATCGAGAGCCCCCATAACACAACTCCATGGCAGATATAAGAATTGCAGCTACATATGATTAGATGTCCCTTACACCAATTGACTGATTCAACCATGCTGCTATTCTAATTAATTTGTAGCTATGAAACGAAGGTTAGCAGTATCATTATCATCCACCTTCCAGCACCTCAATGCACCGACACAAGACTCCAATCAAAACACCCCATCAGAAGCTTTCCAACAGAGAGTATCCCACACACTCGAGTTATGGCTAACAGTATGATCAACAACCCTACAACACAACACAACTCGTATTACAGGAATATGGGTCTGTTTGGATACAAGGCTAGAAGTACTTTTGAGAGCTTCTTTATTGAAAATATAGTATTTTTTTCAGTAAAGAAGCTCTCTAAAGTACTTCTAGTCTTGTATCCAAACAGACCTATATATTATTAGCAGTGAAGGCAACATATAACTGTTAACTTGTCTCGCTGCTATGACATCTACCAATAGGATTAACTAACTGGACTGCCCTCCACTCTTTCTAGTATAAACCCTCTTGAAATCTAGCAATTTTGATTTACAAGCACATTTACATCATAACCATAGAAAGGAGAAAATTAGTCAGTCATAGGTACATGAAGGCATACTCTTTTTCCACATTTTTCAACTTTTGTCTGACTGTCGCACACTTCACAAAAAACGTGAGTTTGACCAATATAATTTACATAAAATAGAGTATTTTAGGGACACAACTCATATCCCAGTGCATACAAAATAGTATGCCTAGCAGAATAAGTTCATGAATGGAGCTTAATTTATATGTACTTTTGTGGTTTGGTAGTGGAAATATAGTACTTCACAAGTTGATAATTGGATATAAATTTTATAATTGTGGGACGACAGATATAGTCAACATATGTTGCAGTTGCACAACTGAAGTTTTCAAATCACTCGAGTATATAGTAACCATTCAAAACATATATCATTGAATAAAAAAACATGAAGGACCAAAACCTAACAAATATGCATATATATAAAGACCCCGCACTATGTTGTCCTAGTTCAAGTTATATCTCGTATACAATCCCCACCAACCCTTTTGCTCTCACCTCTTTACTTACTCTCTGAGTAAATCAATCAAAACCTTGTCTTTCACACAACAATATTCAAGCCCAACCATGTTTAGATCCATGACTACTTGGAGAGGGTATGAAAGATTAGGTAAAGAATCTGCCACCACTGCACTTTTGCGAGAGGGGTTCAAGAGGAGCACAAGTTTACCTTCTTGGGGATCCAATTCTTCAAGAAAATGGCTCTGGGTTCCACCTAGGGGGAGATCAATCTACCGAGAAACCCCACAAAAAAGGTTAATAAGAATAATAACAAGAGCCACCCACTTCTAAGCTTCTTGGCTCTTCGAAGGAAAAAGAAAACAACAGCAAGGCCTGAATTTGCAAGGTATCTTGAGTATCTAAAGGAAGGAGGCATGTGGATTTGAATTCCAATACACCCGTCAAGTATTACAAATGTTACCTGGTTTGCTAATCAATTTTAATGCAGAATGTTAGGATTTTGTGTAAGAATTTATACAGTATTTGATTCTCATGTCAAATTACTTTGAGAAGATGTAGAGTACGGTTACTTTTGGTATTGATCATTCATTTGAATTATTCATTTAATTGGAAAGAATAAAACATCAAAAGTTCATCAACCTTTTTTCACTAGCTAAGTTCTTGTAATGTAATGAAGTTCTGTTCTCAATGGTGGATTGGAGACGTTAATTCGACAATTTTTTATGTAGTGAGTCGGTAGTTGATAAAAAAATTTATCGGAAAAAAAGTATTAAAAATGAGATAAGTGACGTGACATTCCAATACACATGTCAATCCTCTATGTCATTTCTGGCACAAGAGTATGGACATCTCACCTTAGCAGCTGGGCTACTGTACCGAACAAGTTATCTCTAATACCTTATTATTTGAATATTAATGATATTGTTGCAACGTCCTTATCAAGTGACATATACTTAATTATCTATAAATACACATTATCTATAAATCACAATTATCTACTAGTTATTATCTACAAGCTAACAATTATCTACTAGCTAGCAATTTTTTGTAAGGGTTGTTACATCACTAAGGACCCGCAACTTCTACTTCACTCTATAAGTACCAGATTTCATCTCACTCTTTTCATATCACTTATTCTCACCTAACTCACGTACTTACTTGAGTGTCAGAGTCCTCTGTTTTGCAGGTCTCCCCTTTTGTTCTCCTAACAAAGGGTACTCACAGGATGTACGCGATCATGAAGCCCCTCTTGGCCACGTCCACCCTGACTTGGGTCAGCTCCAAACTTTGGTAACTACATTTAGCGTCCACCTTGGGTCAACTCCAAATTTTGTTCTCCTAGGGAAGAGTACCTATAGTCCAACCCAAGGTTCATCGTTGGTGAGTCTTGTTCTCCAAAGACTCATCAAATCCAAGGTTCGTCCTTGGTGAGTCTCATTTCTCCAAAGGCTCCTCAAACCCAAGGTTCGTCCTTGGTGAATTTCATGAAACACAGGATGAGTAGTTCCCTAGGCCAAGACTCGTTAAACCCAAGGTCCATCCTTGGTGAGTCTTGCTTCTCCAAAGGCTTGTCAAACCCAAGGTTCTCCCCTTGGTGAGCCTTGTCAAAACTCAGTATGAGCAGTTCCCTGGTTCGAGGCTCGTCAAACCCAAGGTCCGTCCTTGGTGAGTTTTACTTCTCGAAAGGCTTGTCAAACACAAGTTCCGCCCTTGGTGAGCCTTGTCAAAACCTAGGATGAGCAGTTCCCTAGTCCAATGCTCATTAAACCTAAGGTCCGTCCTTGGTGAGTCTTGTTTCTCCAAAGGCTTGTCAAATCTAAGATTCACCTTGGTGAGCCTCGCCAAAACTCAGGATAAGCAGTTCCCTGGTCCAAGGCTCATCAAATCCAAGGTTCGTCCTTGATGAGTCTTGTTTCTCCAAAGGCTTGTCAAACCCAAGGTTCGCCCTTGGTGAGTCTCGCCAAACCTAGGATAAGCAGTTCCTTAGTCCAAGCTCGTCAAAACTAAAGTTTGTCTTTAGTGAGTCTTGCTTCTTCAAAGGCTCGTCAATCCAAGGTTTTCCCTTGGTGAATCTCGTTCTCCAAAGGCTTATCAAAACTAATTAAGGGCCACCCCTGGTGAGTCTTGTTCTCCAAAAGCTTGTCAAACCGAAGGTCCACCCTTGGTGAGTCTCCTTTCTCCAAATGCTCGTAAAACCCAAGGTCCGCCCTTGGTGAGTCTTACTCTCCAAAGGCTCATCAAAATCAAGGTTTGTCCTTAGTGAGTCTCATTCTCCAAAAGTTCGTCAAACTCAAGGTCCGCCCTTGATGAGTCTTGCTTCTCCAAAGGCTCGTAAAACCCAAGGTCCGCCCTTGGTGAGTATCGTTCTCCAAAAGCTCATCAAACTGAAGTTCTGCCCTTGGTGAGTCTCACTTCTCCAAAGGTTCGTCAAACCCAAGGTTCGCCCTTAGGGAGCCTCGTCAAAATCCAGGATGAACAAGTCTCTGGTCTAAGGCTCGACAAACCCAATGTCCACCCTTGGGGAGCCTTCCTAACACCAAGTTTAGCATCTGCGAAAATTCAAGGTATATAAAGTCTTCATTTATAAACTTTTTTATTCCTAAGTTTTACCTTTGCAAGAATACGAGAAACCCAAGGTCCACCCTGGGTAAGCACTTCCACAAAAACCCAAGGAACACCTTGGTAAACTCATTCCTTTGGAACTGCGACGAGCATAGCCAAAGCTTCAATCACTTGTCCTCGAACAAGAGGTTCCACAAGGCAAAACCAGATGCCACCCGATTGGTCAGAAAGACCTTCAAACAAACAAAAGTCAAACTAACTCCTCACAAGCATCAAGGGAGAAGCTCCACAAAGCGAAAGGAAGCATCTCCAGATGATCTACAAGACCTTTAATTAGGTTCAAATCAAACCTGAGATGATCTTGTGTCATCTAGCTCTCTATTTCAGACAAAACCGCCAAGGTCTTAGTTCCTATATCGTCAAGATTTCATTCTTATCCGGGCAGCCTATCCTAAGCATTACATAGACAAAACACAACATACAACAGAGCAAAATTTCGTCAACGAAGGAAATCATCTACATTCAAGAGAACAATTATTGTCAAAACTACATATCCATTACGGCCCAAGATCCAATAAAGAAAAACAAAGAAAAAGTGGCCTAAACACTGATTGAATTGTAGAAAATAAATATATATTTGTAAAAGATAATATAATCAAAATCAGGAGTTTTCACATAAAAAAGGTCTCACTCTTTTTATCAAGTATAATAACCTAGGTTTTTTATAAAAAGGAGTAAAAGAAATAAGAATTTAAATTATAAAATTCTGTCGCAAAAGCCTAAGTGACGAATTTAGCGACAGAATTAGCGACGGAATTAGCGACGGATTTGGTCCTGGCGCGGTTAGCGTGAGATTGGCGCGAGTAGTGCCACAGTTTCTGCTAGTTGGAGCGATTAGCGCCAGAATGGCACGGTTAGCGCCACAGATGCTGGAAGTTGGCGCGGTTAGCGCCAAAGATGCTGGAAGTTGGCGCGATTAGCGCGAGAATGTCGGCAGAACCAGTATTTTAAGGTCATTTTACGAGATTTTAGCCAAAAGCATGTTTTCTTCCTCATTCAGCCACAAACCTCCATTGTTGGAGTGCCCAAGCTTCCTAGGACCTAGTTTCTTAGCCTAAACACCTTCCATAGATCTTTAATCTTGTGAGAATCAATTAGAAAGCCATAATCCTTCATTCTTTGCTCTTGGAAACCCCTTGAGAGTGAGAGTTTGGATTCTCAAGAATAGAAACCTCAGAGAACTTGAGAGTGGACGAGACTCAAGGCTTGGAAAGGACAATAGAGCTTGGGGAAGTTGTCTTGATATCTTCTGAGTCGCCACTGAGGTAATAAACTGAAGTTTCTCCGTTTAATTTTGATTCTGGGGGTTCCTGTGAATAGTGACCCATATCTGGGGCTAGAATTAGCCCAGGGTCCTGTTGAGAGATGTGTTCAGGGCCTAGAATAGATGAAGGATTAGCTTTCAGTTTTTGATTCTGATGACTTTGAATCTTGGCTCTGTATATGCCTTTGTGACTTGTATAGAGTCACTTATTGATGGTTCTCTGATAGGTTGGACCCTTAATTGTGATGTTCTGAGCCAAGAGTCAAGTGGAGCAGGGCTTTGAGTGGACCTCAGCCCATCCTGATGATAATTGGATTGTGAGGCTGAGTAAAACTTAGGTTATATATATGTATATATATATATATATATGTAGTGAGTCTAGAATGACTCAGATGGATTATATTCCATTCTGATGGACCTCGAATGGTCTGAGAGCAGCCTAGAGAAGGCTAAGTCTGATTGAACCCTAGGATAGGGGAATTTTGATATGCTTTGATCTGTGATTGATAGCCTGTTGGCTTGATTTTGATATGAGATTGCATATGCCTTGATTAGGGCTTGAGTCTGAGACTGTTGGTGGCGGGAGTCACAGACCTGGGAAGGAATTGCTGGCTGACACCTTACCAGGTAAGTTCAGTGTTTCTGAGGGATGAATTCCTGTTTGACTGCACCCCATACACTCATGGGGAGTGTTGGTCATGATTCATGATGCATGCATTGGCTGTGGCATTACTTGTATTGATTATATTGAGATTGTGTGCATCTATATTGGATGAATGATTATAATTGAGATGAGTCTGTTGGCCAATAGATTGAATACAGGGTATTGAGGGTTCTCTGCCTTGTATTGTCGGCATTGAGGGTTCTCTGCCAAGGGCATGAAGGGTTCTCTGCCACATGGAACGGCATAGAGGGTTCTCTGCCGAGGCATTGAGGGTTCTCTGCCAGGGCATGGAGGGTTCTCTGCCATTTGTTATGTATTGAATTTATGATATGATTAGGGCCAGAGGGCCAGGCCATGGGGCCAGTTATGATGTGTGTGCTTGTCTGATGCTTGTGTTGTGAATCTGTGGGCCAGGGTGGGAATGATTTCCCATAGACCCTGAGCTTACTGAGATATGTTATCTCACCCCGTGTGGGGATTTATATGATTTCAGGTGATATATCTAGACGAGAAGATCCGTCTCAGGGTAGGAAGCCCAACTGAGACTCGACTGCTTGATTGAGGAGCAGCAGAGGAGCTTGAAGGCTCAGCTTTTGATAGTTTATGTTTGTACCTTTGATAGGGCTGGGGTGTGTGTACCCTAGGTTATGTACAGAACTGTTGTTGATATATATAGGACTTTCCTCCTGAGTATAACTGATGATTATGTAATTATCTGCCTATGTATGATATGTTGAAAACTGGATCAGCAGGGGTGTGAATCATGTGTTCCTGTGTGTGTTTTATGAGATATGTTTATTCCATACATAATGTATCAAGAAAGCGATTCTATGCTTCCGCTGATTTCTTTAATCGTGTTTTATGCACTTATCTGATATTATTAATGATAACACGTCGGAGGCCTACGGGGTGTTACATCAAGACATAGAAATATCATAAATTATTTATCTACACAAAACTATTGAATTGGTTGCTTCATCAAACATCATGGCCTTGCTACGTACTATAAATAGAACCCAACACCCGTGGTGGATCCTAACATTTTTTAGGTGCATGACAAGATACTAAATAAGAATTTATTTTTACAAGTATGATATATATATATATATATATATATTTCATAATAACAAATAAACACACAATTTTATTAAAATAACATATTTTATTATATATAAAATATTTTGTGCTCATGAATACATATAAATTTAGAATATTACATGTGAATAAATATTTAGTTTTTAAGAAAATTGAAATTTTGTTAGCTTGAATGCTTGAAAAGTTAAAATTTATGAATTAAATTTTTATATAAAAACTAACAAAATAAAATTATTGTTAAAAGGAATTGAATTTTTCTTTCTTTCACACACTGTAAGTGTCTAATTTTTTGTGGCCTCTTGGATCATGGGAACAACCTTAGCACTGGACGTAGACACCCCAGAAAGTATACTAACTATGCATCCATGAAATGAAAAAAAAAGTAAAACTATATTTTTCATTTTTTTAAATATTAAAATATTTAACATTTGTCTTTTGTAAAATTTTGAATATAGTTTTGATCTTTGTAAAATATAAATATAATATTTTAATTTAAAACTAAATTCAAAAGATTCAATCATCCATGTTAATGTGAAATCCTTATCTTCTCTCAACTAAATCTTGAAGAGTTGACCTGACATTGACTTAATAGAAAAATGATGAAGCTTAATAGAAAAAGCCACGGTATATATTTAGTGTTCATTTTCTACTATAGAAATATGTGAAGCTTCAGAACACCTTTAGTGTTGGATCTTGGGGATGAATCTTCACCTGAAAATCTCTCCTTCCTCATATCCAACAATAAAGAAGACTTCAAGATTTTCTCATGGAGATCTAGTTCTTCCACAAGAACTATGAAAATCTGCACATCTTTTAAAAAAGTAAAAGTTTATTCATCAGCAGCTAACCAAAATGCACGCAGAGCAACGGCCAATAGACCAAATGAAAAGAAAAGGTGAAAAATAAAACATATCAGGGGGAAGCGGGGTTGCATGGCAGAGGGGGAATGGGAGGTGAGGGGTCGCACGACGAGGAAAGGAAAGGCGAAGGTTGGTCACGCATGGAGAAGGTAGAAAGGCGGAGGGAGAGGATTAGAGGAAGGCAGAGGGGAGGAAGAGTGTGTTTTAGAAAAGAAAGGGAGGAGGAAAAAATTAACAAGAAGGAGATGGTTATGGAATGTTGTAGAGAGGAGAGAGAGGGAGGAGGGGACAAATAAATGACGAATAGAGTTGACGGATGAGAAAAAAAATTGAAATAAAAACGTCTTTTGAAAAAAATTGAAATGGAAAAAATTTGCTGTTACATATGTTAAAAATGAGGAACTCTCACAATTAACCAAGAGGGGAGGTGAATTAGTTAATCTTAGTAAATAAAAATTTCTTAAAAAAAATATCAGAGTTTAAAATGCCCTTAGGATCTTTATTATGAACCCGAATTGAACATCTTCATCCAAGATCAATCCAAGACTTTGTTATGCTACCAATTCAACCACACAACACAGATTTCACACAAGAATAAACATACAACTCAAAGCACACATAAGGATTAAAAAAAAACTGCAGAAGATAAACCAAGAAACAAGATTTATACTGGTTCACCTCAAAACCTATGAGGCTACATCCAGTTTCTTCTACTCAACACTATAGTAGAGTTCCACTATTACATTTCTGCTTCTTACAAGCAATTACAAGCTTCTCTTCTTCAACCCTTGAAGAAGTTCAGAGATCTAAAACACTATTAGATCCTTAGAAGCCAAACCCACACTGAGAAACCTACTCAGCTGTCTTTGGAGAAACCCTATCTCCCTTGGAGAAACACTATCCCCTCTTGCAAGAAAACCCAAATACAATAAAACACAAAATACAGAATTTACTGCTGAACACAATACATTCACAAAGCTTTTTAAGGAAAGAATTCACCTGATGATCCAATGTAAAGAATATGAATGAAAAACCTCAGGTTGAATACA
>PYAF01002417.1:253290-267982 GCA_007407185.1 Glycine tomentella | reverse complement strand
GTTCCCCTTGTGTATTGGATTTGCACCTCCTAAACACTTTTATGTTGATCCAAATAACAAACTTGATTACATTGTTTATTGATCACAATAGAGTCATGTTTTCATTACAATGGAGGGATGCAATGTAAATTAACAACAAAATGTTATTTCATCATGTATTTTGATCAACAAAATCTCCTTCATTTGTGTATTTGATTTGCACATATTGACAAAATAGAAACACTTTTATATTGATCAACATAACAATGGAATTGCATTTCCAGTATATATTTTGCTCAACCAAAATGTCTTTCCATTGTGTTAAATTTTTATGAAAAAATTATTAAAAAAAATTTGCTATTTTTTTTTTAACAATTGATATAGTAATTACTAAATTACTATTAAAAAGGAAACTATATCGTCATTAAGACAATTTATATCATAATTAATTGGATTACTATTAAAAACATAACTTGTATCATTATTAAATAATTATAGAAAAAAATGTAAAAAATATAATAGAGCTACGCTGCGATTTTGTTATGTGAATGATTTTCTGTAGGGATCTTATTATGCAATCAAAGTTTAATTAATTGATTTGTTTATTTTCATACGAGCATTATTTAAATATTTGAATTAGCATTCCTTTGTTACAGAAAAAGGAAATAGGAGACATATACAGGGCCGTTCCTGAAAATTCTTTGGCCCAGGGCGAAGGGAAAAAAATGGGTCCCTAACACATAAATTTTTTGAAATACAAATAATATTAAAATTACGAAATGGAAAAAATGGATTCTTAACACACAAATTTTTTGAAATACAAATAATATTAAAACTAAGAGATGGAAAAAATAGACCTCTAACATACAAAAAATAGGTCCCTAATACATAAATTTTTTTAAATACAAATAATATTAAAACCAAGGGATGAAAAAATGGGTCTCTGACACATAAATTTTTTGAAATACAAATAATATTAAAATTAAGAGATGGAAAAAATAGGTCTTTAACACACAAATTTTTTGAAATACAAATAATATTAAAACTAAGAGATAAAAAAAATAGGCCTCTAACACACAAAAAATAGACCCCTAATACATAAATTTTTTTAAATACAAATAATATTAAAATTAAGGGATAAAAAATGGACCCCTGACACATAAATTTTTTGAAATATAAATAATATTAAAACTAAAGGATGAAAAAATGGACCTCTAATACATAAATTTTTTGAAATATAAATAATATTAAAATTAAAAAATGGAAAAAATGGGCCCTTAATACATAAAATGGACCCCTAACACAGATTTTATTTTTATTTTTATTTTTTAAAAAAATAAATTTTACTTAAATACTCCTATAAAAAATTTTAGGCCCTGGGCGGGGGCCCTGTCTGCCCTGCCCCAGGGCCGGGCCTGGACATATAGAACATTTATACTCATACTCATGTTATATAAAAGGAGGGATAAGTTACTCAAAGACAATAATAAGTGTTTTTTCTTTCTTTTGTCTAGTAACTTAAAATATTTTTTTTTATATAAAAGTAACTCATCATTTATCATTTTGTTTCCTCTTTTTGTTGGGAATTGTTCTGCCTCAAATGCTTGGCTCAAGCTTCGAGGCATTGAAACTCTACAACCTTAAGGAGTCACATCCTATTGGACAGTTTCTTGGGTGCAAGGCTCGACAAGTCAGATACTTGAGTGAATCAATATATTTGACCTCCCTATTTCTATATAAGTCTTTAATGTATGAGATTTGAGCTTGATTTAGGCGAGAGAAAAATCTGAAAGAGGTTTTAGTCTAAATACCTCTCAAGTGAACATCTTGAGAGCATTTGATCAAGCGTGTGTGCTACCCATAATTATGCTTATGCAGAATTAGGGGGTGCGAAGAATGTTTGTTCAACAGAATTGAGATTCATTTGTATAGTGTATAATGAAATTTTGTATTTCTTTTACATCTTCTTATACAACTAAATTATGATTTATTGTACATTATGATTTACAGAAAAATTATATAACAAAATCATGATTTGATTGTGATCTTTGTTGAGACACACAACAGAATACAATTTTGTTGTGTTTTTTTTTTAAAATACAAATACAAATTTGCTATGCATCTTGACAGAACACAAACAAAATCATATTTATGTTATTTTTTTTACAATTTTTGATTAATTATAAATGAAAGTTATATTTTTTTAATTAATCAAATTAATTATAATATAATTTATCATTTTTAATAGCACTCTATCTTTTTAATTAAAATTAAACTAATTGGATAAAAGTTACTATTTTAATTAAATTAATTATGATAAGAATTACCTTTATTAATATAAAAAGGTAATTTATGTAATAATTAATTTAGAGATGAGATCATTTTACACCGGTGTAAAATTCTATAGTATTACACCATTTAATAACTTTTTACTGGATAAGTATTTTGCAAAATCCACCGTTAGATTGAAAGCTTATATCATGTAGATCACATGTATCAAATTTCACAAAAATCCGAAATCATTTGAAACCTAATTGATATATATAAAAATTAACGGTATATGTATTTCTAAAATATGTAAAAATTAGACTATTTTGATTACATTCCAAATGATTTCGGATTTTTATGATATTTGAGACATGTGATCTACATGATATAAGCTTTCAATCTAACGGTGGATTTTGTAAAATACTTATCCAGTAAAAAGTTATTGAATGGTGTAAAACTGTAAAGTTTTATACCGGTGTAAAATGATCTCATCTCATTAATTTAATATATGATTTTTTTTGTGCAAAAGACACAGTAAAATTATAATTATGTTGTATATTTAAAAAAAAAAATTGGTAAGATGACTATGTGAGTGCAAAGAATGAAAAGAGGAGAGAGAGGAAAAGAAGAAATGAATGAAGACACGGAGAGAGAAAATAATAAAATAAATGAAGAAAGGAATGAAGATCAAGGAGGAAAGAGTATGATCTAACATTTAAAGTGTATTTTGGAAATGATAAAATTGATTGCCCATTATATAAAGTATGATCTAACATAATTGGGTTGGGCATTTCATCTGATCAACAATAGAGTTTGGTCACGTGGATGAGTGTGAATTAAGCATCTTTAATTATATTTTATTTTCCACTTTTTTTCCATACACATGCATATAAGAATGATTAAATCAAAGAGGAAAAACAAGCTAGGTATGTTGACAATGGATGTTGTGACTGATAGTCTCCTGAATGAAGAAGCCATGAGAAGAGAATGAGGTGTAACTAATGCGTCTGAGGCTAACATTGCAGAGAACAGAGGTAGAGGCAACGCCTGGGGTCGTGGCAAAAGCTGGGGTTGTGATGGACGTGATAAGTCCAAAGGCTGGTCTAGGCCAAAGTTTGAATTGAAGTGCTTCTACTGTGGGAAGGTAGGACACAAGAAGCTAGACTGCAGGGCTTTGTTGAATGACGAACAGAACGGCTGTGCGAAGCCGGATCAAATCGTTCCCAAGAGAAGGCATGATAAGAGCACCACGGTTGTGGCTGCTAATGCCGAGATATTCTTCCTTGGTGAAGAATGTTTGAACATTGCCCATGGAGACTACTGATAGAGTGTTTTTAGTTGAATATTTTTCTATCCTTCTTAGCTTAGTTGACCTCTCTTGGACCTTTATTTTCCTATTCTAATTCAGTTTTTGGCCTAGGCAAGTAAGTGGGCTTAATTGCTAATTGTTGCGTATTTTTGGATTTTTGCTCACTTGACGTATCTGACTTGCACAGGGCCTATAGAGTGCTACTGATCTTCGAATGGAGCATTCTAGGAGTCCCTGGAAAGATAACGAAAAGATCTACAATTTTGCTAGAAATAGACCGAGGTCAATTCTGTCATTTAGAGGGTCATTTTAAGTTTCGAAGTTAGCACCTCTGCACTTGTAATTTTGGGCTGCGAATTTGACTTTTAGTGGTGTAAATAGTGAATAATTAGATTGTTGGGTTTGTTTATGGCCCATTTTAATTTCAGAACTTAGCCACTACATATATTAGTGACTTTAGTGAAACTTGGACAACACACTTTACATTTCAATAAACAAGTTTTATATTTCTTTTCTTTAGTTTTTAGGATCAAAAGCTTGTTCTTCATTTTCTCTCAAGTGTTCTCCATTGTTCTTCATCTTCTTCATTTTCATCTTGCTATCCTTCCAATTTTCTGCACTCATTTCATGAGGTTTTCCTTAGTGATCATCATGGAAGGCTAAATCATTAATCAAGCCAAGGATCTAACTCAAGCAAGAGAAGAATTGGAGTTTCGGTTCGGTATTTCGAATTCTACTTGAATATTCACATTCTTCTTCAATTTCTATTATGTTTTCATGATTATGGATATATTTAGGATTGAAAGTGAGTTAGGATTATGGATTCATGTCCTAATTTCAAATGATAATCACAAGATTAATTGAATGATAGTTCAGTTAGGGTTGTGGTTGTGGTTTCAATTAATTTACGAGTAGAATCGATTGAATTGCTTCTATTGAGATTGAATGAATGTTCATGTTAGAATCAACTTATGGGAATGATGATGATTCAAATAGCTTGGGTTAGTGAATTGGATTGATGCTTCCTAATCTGTTTTACTTTACTCCTTGATAATCTTGTTAATTTTTGCATTGTTCTTTAATTTTAGTTTATGTTCTTGCATGTTTTACTTTACGCATACCAACTGTTTGACAAAATTCCCCCCTTATTATTACCAATGATTTGAAGCTAGAACCATATTAATTGTGTCTCTGAGTTGACCTAGGTTAGCTCTGTGCTACAGAATTAGCTTAGTAAAATTGTTTTTGATGCTTCTCGACAAAGCATTATCAACTACACCTGGATTGTTGACTCTGGTGCCTCATTCCATGTTACCCCACATGAGGGATTCTATTCTGTTTACAGAAAGGGAGATTTTGGTTTCATGAAGATAGGTAATCAGGTAACCAACAAGATTGTTGGTATCGGTGATATAACCCTGACCATGGATGTAGGGTGTCTACTTGTGCTGAAAGATGTAAGGCACGTACCTGACATGAGATTGAACCTAATCTCGGTCGAAAAGCTAGGGTAGTGAATTGTTTTGAATGAAACAAATGGAAGTTGGCCAAAGGAAACTTGGTCGTGGCTAGAGGCAAGAAGGAAGGCTCCTTGTATGTCATGCAAGGAAAGATAGATGGTGGAGAAACCAATGCCATCCAAGATGAACATAGCTTGGAGTTGTGGCACAAGCGTCTAGGTCACATGAGTGAGAAATGGCTCTAGATTTTGAAGAAAAATGAGCTATTGACCGGGTTGAAGAGCCAAGTGCTAGAAAGTTACACGCACTGCCTAGCTAGAAAGCAACACCGAGTTTCATTTGCGAGACCAGGTCAACCCAGAAGACGCAAGAATATTTTTGACCTTGTCCATACTGATGTCTGCTCCATGTTAGAGAGATCACTGGGTGGAGCTCAGTACTTCATTTCCTTCATTGATGATCATTCTCGCAAAGTGTGGGTTTATTTGATGAAGACAAAAGACCAGGTACTCCAATTCTTTAAAGAATTTCACGCGATGGTGGAAAGGAAGACTGACAAGAAGTTGAAATTTGTTCGCTCAGACAATGGTGGTGAGTATTGTGGTCCCTTCAATGCTTATTGTAGAGAAGCAGCGATCTGACTTGAGAAGACGTCCCCAAACTCCACAGTTGAATGGACTGGCAGAGAGGATGAACCAGACTATTGAAGAGAAGGTCTGGAGTATGCTATCCAATGTCGGGTTAGCAAAATCATTCTGGGGAGGCCGTCAAAACTGCAGTTGATTTGATCAATCTCTCATCATCACGACCACTGGAAAGAGAAATCCCAAAATAAGTTTGGAGTGTTTGAAAAGCAACTTACAAGCACCTTAAGGTGTTTGGATGTCGACCCTTCATGCATGTCCCTAAAGATGAAAGGGCGAAGCTTAATGCTAAGATGAATGAATGCATCTACCTCGGTTCACCGAAAACCGAGTTCAGGCTCAAACTTTGGGATCCAATCAACAAGAAGATAGTGAGAAGCTGAGATGTGATCTTTCATGAATATGAGACTATTCATGACATCTCGAAGCCCAAAATTCGAGTTTCTGTCCAACGCGAAAAACCCGTTCCTCCTATTAGACCTGAAGCAGAGGGAGAGCCCTATGACAGAAATGAGGAAGAAAATGACTAGCAACAAGCTAATGAGGATCGAGATACTGAGGTTTGAGTTGATGAAGAGGACTAGGATGAAGATGATGAACCTGGTTCTCAGGTTGATGAAGAAGAACAATCGAGATACCCACTAGAGAAAGAAGACCTTCTGTGAGGTACCCATCCGATGAATACACCATCATTGCTGAAGATGGTGAGCCTCAGAGTTATGATGATGTCATAACGAGCTCAGAAAAAAGGAATGGGAGAAGGCAATGCAGGTTAAGATGAAGTCCTTGCAAGAGAATTGAATGTATGAGCTGACAGAGCTACATGAAGGAAGACAAGCTCTAAATAACAAGTGGGTACATAAGATCAAGGATGAAGAGAACGGGCAAAAGCCGAGATATAAAGCCCGGATTGTAGTGAAAGGCTATAATCAGAAGAAAGGAGTTGACATCGAAGAAATCTTCTCTCCCATTGTGAAGATGACCTCGGTCCAGACTGTGTTAGCCATGGCGGCTTCAATAGACCTCGAGGTAGAACAAATGGACGTGAAAAGACATTTCTTCATGGTGAGTTGGAGGAAGAGATATACATGGAACAACCTGAAGGGTTCCAAGCTCCTAGAAGTGAAGGCATGGTATGTCGTTTGAAGAAGAGTCTCTATGGTTTGAAACAAGCACCTCAGCAGTGGTACAAGAAATTTGAATCCTTCATGAACGAGCACAGGTTCATGAAGATTAAAGCTAATCACTGTGTATTTGTGAAGAGGTATGAGACGGGAGATTTCTTGACTCAGTTGTTATATGTCGACGATATGCTAATTATAGGGCAAGACAAGATGAAGATTGCCACCTTAAAGAAGGTGTTGAATTCGTCCTTCGTGATGAAGGATCTCGGCCCTGCACAACAAATTCTTGGAATCAAGATAATCCGGGATAGAAAGAAGAAGCTACTATGGCTAAGTCAAGAAAAATATGTTGAAAATATCTTGAAGAGATTCAACATGGACAAAGCCAAGACAGTTAGCACCCTGCTAGCCTGGCACATGAAGCTGAACAAGAAGCAGTGTCCGAAGTCTGATGAAGATAAAGACGAGATGCTGAAGATCCCATACTAATCCATCGTTAAAAGCTTGATGTATGCAATGGTTTGCACTAGACTCGACCTGCCGTATGCAGTTGGAATGGTGAGCCAGTTTCTATTGAATCCTGACAAAGAGCACTAAGAAGCAGTGAAGTGTGTAACACCCCGTGTGCACCCGGTGTATTAACATTGTACAATATCAGAGTAATGCAGCATGCATGGAATTAAATAGTAAAGGAAGCATAATCCATTATACTAAAAAAAAACTTTGTATATACATGGTGAATTACTGTCATATACATACCATCTTTTCAAAACTATACATAATGACCCCTCAGGGTACTGCAATACAATCAAAACAAACAAAAAGGGAGCCAACAGGCTTCAATCAGCTAGACCTAGATATCTTCTAACTATCCCACTGCAGGCCTCTTGCCTTGGGATCTCTCAGGGACATCTGACTCTGTTCCTGCAACATAAGCCCCAACAGGGGTGAGATAACTATCTCAGTAAACTCAGGGTTCATGGAGGTTTCCCTCCCCCTGGCTTACCACACAACATATATTCACAAATATAAGCATATACGTGAACAGCATAAGATAATCAAACATCATATCTTAATATCAACACAACATGATTATGAGGCATTCACAGTGCCTAGCATGAATTCATCATCTCTATCATACATACAATAGAACTCAATCTATCTGTGCCTGACTAGGCTCATCCACCTACTCGTGGGTACCTGATTCAGGACTTAACGTCCAATACTTGAATAGGATCGTCCACCTACTCGCGGGTACCTCTAATCAGGGCTTACAAGGACGCCTATGGATTACCTTAAGGGAGATCATCCACCTACTCGCGGGTACGTTCCCAAAAGGGTCCATAGTTCTCAGTCTACTGGCCAGTAGCTTACAAGCAATCATATCACAAACAATCAATACATCATCATCAATATCATAATTCTCATCAGAGCATGCACATTCTCACTGTAATCATAATAATATCATCTCATCATTAACATAAGCATATAATGCATGTCAAACAACAATCACAGTGAGTGTAGTAAACACAAGCAGGAGAAACAATCTCCAAGAACGCTGAGCTTACCTGGTCATAGCTCAGAACTAGTTCCCCTAGTATCTGGGTGATCCCTAGCAACAATCTGCACTTCACGCCCTACAATGGCATGAATCAAAGTATCAGAGACGGCAGTCAACCGCTTATATGGAAGGAAACACCCTTCCATGCATGATCAATTCCAAATCATCTAACTTAAGGTTTTTTCTGAATTCAATTCCTACTAAGCCCAGCATTGACCCTCAGTGGCCTACATTAGCCTCTTCAAGGTCTCAGAGTTTCTGTAGAACTCTGTGTAAAACAATGCAAATCTGTTCTAGGGTCAAAATTCACATTGACTCAACTTGGCCTAACCACCTAAATAATCACATATTCACCGATCATTTGGCCCTATGAATAACTTTTGTAAAGATACTGAAGTTAATTCAGGCCATAAGGTTGATCATTCATACACCCTTTCTTTTCCCAGAGCCAAACTCAAACTTCATCACATTTCCAGTTTCAACATCTTAGATAACTCAATACCACCTCCTGATTACATCTCTCTAAAGGACTTAAGCCTAATTCCAGCCCTATAACCAATTGGTCACTATTCATTCAATCTCTCAATTCATAATCAAACGATTAAACAGAGGTTTTCTTACCTCAAATCAACAGAGGAAAACTAGAGAAGTGTTTCCCCTTGCTCTGGTGCCCTGGAATCTGCTCCTTTCCTCTTCTAGAGCTCACTCTTGAGAAATCTCAAGGAATGGAGTTTTCTCACAATCTCACATCACAAGGCTGGATTTTTGCTTCTATATGATTCCCATTAAGTTTAGAGGTGATTAGGAGGTGTTTTATGGCCTTAGGATGAAGATATGAAGCTTAAAGAGTGCTCCAATGGCTGCTAGGACGAGGGAGGAAGATGAATAGTGACTCTCTCCCTAAAAATCGCGTTTTGCCTTTATATAGGGTGTCTGCCAGAGGTCTGGTGCGGTCCGCGCCACCTTCGGTGCCATCCGCGCCAATATGGCGGTGGATGTGGCTCCTCAAGCACCATTCCCGCGCCTCTGGCGCGGGACTCCAGAGTTTCTGGCGCCGCTATGGCGCCATCAGCGTCCCCCATGCTTCAAGCGTGAATATCCAGAGAAAATGGATTTTCTAGGCCACTTCCCGCGCCACTCGCGCCAACAATGGCGCTGACCGCGTGGGCTGGAAAACAGTGGCGCCCCAGGCGCCATCTCGACGCTCCAGGTGTGGACTTCCAGACTGTCTGGCGCCCTTGGCGCCGATCCTGGCGCTGATCGCGCCACCCTCCAGAGAGAGTTTTCTTCTAAATGGACCTGGCGCCGGCCGCGCGGAAGCCGGCGCTCTTCGCGCCAGGTCTCGGGGTATTACAAAGTGGATCTTCAGGTACTTGCGAGGAACAACCTAGTTATGCCTCCGATTTGGAGAAGGTGAAGCCGAGTTGCAAGGCTACTCGGGTGCTGATTTAAGGGGATATTCCGATTTAAGGAAGTCAACGATCGAATATTTGATGAGATTTGCTAGAGGAGCAATCTCTTAGCAATCAAGATTGCAGAAGTGTGTGGCACTTTTGACAATGGAGGCCGAGTACATTGCCGTTACAAAGGCAAGAAAAGAGATGCTGTGGATGAAGAAGTTCCTCATGGAACTCGGCCATGATCAATATAAGTACGAGCTGAAGTGTGACAATCAAAGGGCCATTCATCTAGTGAAGAACTCAACCTATCACTCCCACACCAAGCATATTGATGTGAGGTATCACTGGATCCGAGAAGTGTTAGAAGATGTGGAGCTCGGACTTGCCAAAGTGCACACCGACCATAATTGGTCTTATATGATGACCAAACCAGTATCAACAAAGAAGCTTGAAGATTGTTGTGAAGGTGCTGGGTTGGTCAATCCGTCGCATTGAAGATGCTGGGTTAACTCATTGAAGAAGCTAGGCTATTGATTGAAGAAGTTGGGCTGTCTGAATTTGATGCATTGAAACTGGAAGGGGGAGATTTGTTGGGAATTGTTCCACCTTAAATGCTTGGCACAAGCTTCGAGGTGTTGAAACTCTACAACCCCAAGGAGTCACATCCTATTGTGCGGTTTCTTGGGTGCAAGGCTCAAGAAGTTAGATACCGGTGCGGATCAATGTATTTGACCTCCCTCTTTCTATATAAGTCTTTAATGTTTGAGATTTGAGCTTGATTCAGGCGAGAGAAAAATATGGAAGAGGTTTTCATCTGAATACCTCTCAAGTGAACATCTTGAGAGCATTTGAGCAAGCATGCGTGCTTTGCATATTTGAGAGATCTCTAGTGAAAAACTCTTAGAGTTTGATATCCCCCTTGTTGGAGAGGTTGAATGAACCACCACCTTGGTGTATTTGATTATTTGTAACCCATTATTCATATAGTGGAAGTTTAATTTTGGACTAGTGTCCATGAGTTTTTCTCACATTAAACAGATTGATTGTATGTTGTCTCCTATCTCTCTCCTGTTTATCGCTTTCGTAGATTTGATTTGAGGGTCCGACGTGACCCAACACTTTTCTTCTCATGAATTAAACAAGTCTTACCACCCTTTATTAAAATTATTCTCCTCCCATTGACTAAAATCTCTCCTCTCCCCTCTCCTTGAAACAACACATGCAGTGCATGACTTTCATATACCCTATAAGAACAAGTCTTTCTCACCCTTTAACATTTCTATTAAATTATTTTCCAAATTTGTTATCATGAGAAATAGTCACTAACTTCGTCACTATTTTTTGGCCTAGATCGAGAATATCACATATGGTTTTATTTAAAATTTCACAATACTGAAGGAAAACTGTATTAATTATCTTGTCCCTGCTAAAAATTAAGACAAAATGAGGAACAATGATGATGCATTTGCAATGTGCTGATAGTTTCCATGTTGACTTGCCTATCTCATGTTCTAAGCATGGCAAATAAACCATAACCAACACCAGTGGCAGATCCAGAAAATTAATGAAAGGGGCACTCAATAAGTTAAAATACATATATTTTAATAACAAAAGTATATTACAATAAAATTAATTACAATGTCATCCTTCTAGGCCTTATTTTTGGAATTCGATCATAATTGTCTTATTATCAATGCTTTCAAATACATCTTTTTCAATATAAGGCACTAAACAATCATGCAACCATTCATTCTCATCTGATTACGAAGTGCAGTTTTAATGTATTTCATAGCTGAAAATGCTCTTTCCATAGATGCAGTTGCTAAAGGGAAAGTTAATACTAACTTTACAAGTAAATAAACCAGAGGATACACAATATGTGTTTTCAACCATCCTCTTGGAAAAATCAGTTATTCCTTGCAAATTCAAAAAAATCAGGATCACTTTGCACATCAACAATATACGTGTCGAGCTGATATTCAAGCATGACAAAATCATTCAAATCAAAATATAAAGGATAAAAGACACCAAATTCACACAACTTATTCTTATCAAATCCCGAGAAATTGCACAGATTTAAACATGCCAAGCATTTCAGCAAATTTGAACTAACTTCACTAAAACGATCATTCAACTCTTCAAGTTGAGTATCTATCACTGCATAAAATATGTCAACCTAAAGTGATGCAGATGAGTAACTCGTCCTCTACATTTTGTTCTCCCTTGTAATGCAAGTACACTTTCCATATTAGGGATATTTATATCATGTTTGATTAAAAATGTAGAAGCCTTCTGAAATAAATCATCCCACGCATTATCTCTCGTCTTCTGTAATAACACCTTTGAAACTTTTACAAGAGTCATAGCATTCATAATATCTTGATCTTTTCTCTGAAGTGCTTGTGACAACTCATTCGTTATTGCTAAGACCTTGATCATCAGGTTCAAAAAGAATACAAATTCAAAAGTTTGCATACACATCATAAGGCCAAACGCTTCAGATCTTTTTGCATGCATAAGGGTTGTATCATCTTTTATAATTTCTAGCATATCAAGCATAGGATCAAACAATGTATACAGACTTACCAATGATCGGTAATGTGAGCTCCAACGTTTGTCCCTTGGTCATGACAAACTCATTTCTTAATTCAAGCCTCTCCCTGATTGAACATCATCGCTTGCAATATCAAATTGCTTTTCTCTCAAAATATCTGCTCTTTTGCAAGAAGCAACAACTGCATTACACACCAACGCTATAAAATTAAAGACGTAGTCAATGCGTAAACCTTTTTTGCACAAGCCACTAGAGCTAAATGAAGTTGATGTGCAAAGTAGTGAACATAGTAAGAAGAATTATTTTCAACTAAAATCACGCTTTTCAGACCACTGAATTGACCACTCATATTGCTTGTACCATCATAACCTTGACCAGGAATCTTTGTCAAGCTCAAACCATTTTTTGCAAAAGTTAACTCAATCAATTCTTTAAGTGAACTAGCTGTAGTATCTGAAACATGAACAAGACCAAGAAAACGCTCAATAATGTAACCATTGCAGTTCACATATGTTAAAACAATGGTCATGTGTTCTTTAATTGATATATCACGAGCTTCATCAACTAGTATAGAGAAGAAATTATCCCCAATATCTGAAATAATAGGTCTGGTAACTAAGCTATCAGTAGCATTAGTAATATCTTTCTGAATTGAGAGAGCTATCATTTTGAGATTCTCTGGGGCATTATTCAAAGATACATTATTTACCTCCTCATTGCTTTCACAAAGGAATTTTAGAAGCTCCACAAAATTTTCCTAATTCATTGAAACATCTGTCTCATCATGTCCCCGGAAAGCCAAACCTTGTCGTATGAGATATCGAACAAATCGAATAGAATCATTCAAACGAATACGATAATCCTGTTAGACTTTGTTAGAAATGCCAGATATAACAATGTTAATATGTTGATTTTGATTCATCAAATCTTTGGCAGCATTAAAGTACAACTTATGAATGCTTCCAACTTTTCCAATATGTTTTATCAGTCGTTGTTTGTCCTTTCATTTGCTAAATCCTTCTCCTACAAATGAATCATGACCACCCCTTCCATCACCCTGCTCACAATTAAATAGATAACAATGTAAGCAAAATACAACATCTTTTGATTCACTATACTCCAACCAAGTGTCAAACTCATTGTATCATTGAGGATTAAATCTACGCATTTTACCCCAATTAAGGATTGAGGAAAGTTGTCAAGTTTTGGTTGACAAGGACCATCCATTAAATAAATTCTTCGAATCATTTCCTTTTCTTGACCACTCTTCGCAATGCTCATAATAGGAAGTCATTTACCCGGATCAGGAACATACAAATCATTTCCTTTTCTTGAACACTCATTTTGTTTATCTTGAACTAAACCAATAGATGAAGAAGATTCATATCGAGAATGTTTAGCACTACTACCACTTGACTTTGAGAAATAAGAACCTAAATACCTTTTCATCCTAAAAAATGAAAAATGACAAAAATGAATCAATATATAAGTACGAACCTAATTTGGAATCAATATACTCCAAAATATTAACAATTTGTTTATCCTAAAGTTTCATACCTAGTAAAAAACACACTCACAATTAACTAATTGTATATGTGTATATAAATTGTGCTCCATTATTGAAAATTGAATTCTGAAAATTGATTAATGAAATAAAATAATCATTTAATTGAAATAAATCCAGCTAAAATAAAGTACTTATTAATGAAAATTGATTGTATAAACCTATCAAGAACAATCATTTAATTCAATTTTATTTAAAGGCTTTCTCTAAGTGCAAAGAGCACTAGTCTTTGGTCCACTAAAGGAATTCCACATAGACCACTAAAGCCTACAGGAAGCATAGGCAGAAGTTCAGAAGTCCTCGACATTCCAACAATGTAGCTAACAACCGTCTTAGAAAGGCACATTCTAAGATGGTTTCTAAGACGGTTGTCAATCGACTTTAAAAATTTGTTTTTTTAACGACACCTATAACTATGACGGTTGTACAACCGACGTAGAAAGGGGTAAATAACTAATATGCATGTTGTTTTTTCAACCAATTGAGTTAAATTCTTTTATATAAGTATTCTTACTTTAATTATTTATTTAAAATTAAAATACATTTTATGTATTTTTACTTTAACTATAGAATTCACTTAATTAACACTGAATTTTATAGTATATTTTATTATACTTATTACCGTTATTATATATATTTTTTCGAATGGGTCATTATTATATCATTATCGTTCATATTTATTATCATTGTTAAATATTTCTATTTCCATAGGCCGAACAAATGATCAGACCAAAGAATGTGAAGAAAACAATTAAAAGATGCAATGACTAATATTAAGATATTTTATAATTAAAAGATACATATATATTTATTTATGTATGGAAAATAT
>PYAF01002417.1:211384-242464 GCA_007407185.1 Glycine tomentella | reverse complement strand
CGGAGTGGCTACGGAAATATCACTACAACTAGGTTTCCCGACGTCGAACAATCAGGCCGAGTATGAGGCCCTGATCGCCGGATTGGTGCAGGCCAAAGAACAGGAGGCCCGTAACGTCAAAGTTTACACGGACTCCCAGCTAGTCGCGTCACAAATTGAAGGACGGTACCAGGTAAAAGGGCCTTTGTTGGCCAAATACTTGAACCGGGTAAAAGAATTGATATTCGAGTTCGACGATATCATTGTGAGTCACATTCCCCGAGAAGAGAACACCTGGGCAGACATTCTGTCAAAATTGGCGAGCACCAAAAAGCCCGGGAACAATCGAACAGTGATTCAACAGCAAACGACGAAACCGACGTGCGTAATGATGATCACCTCCGACCAGGATTGGCGAAATCCAATAGTAAGCTATTTGGAAAAGGGAATCTTGCCAGACGACGATGTAGAAGCCCGACGACTGACACGCACGTCGGCCATGTACACCATGGTCAACGGAGAATTGTACAGAAGGGGGTTACATAGCCCTTTGTTGGTATGCGTGGCACCAAACCGAGTCGACTATATCCTATCCGAGATTCATGAAGGAATCAACGGACAGCATATGGGGGGCCGGGCACTGACAAGAAAGGCATTACGGGCTGGCTATTTTTGGCCGACAATGAGCACGGACGCCACAAATCATGTGAGGACCTGTGAAAGCTGCCAGATGCACGCATCAAGAATTTTATCCCCACCTGAAGAATTGCAATCTATTTCGGCACCATGGCCATTTTACAAATGGGGCATGGATTTGTTGGGACCATTCAAGCCGGCGGAAGGACAGATGAGGTGGCTGATAGTCGCTGTAGATTATTATACCAAGTGGATCGAAGCAGCTCCCTCAACGACAATCACGTCGGCCCGAGTACAGAAATTTTTCGAGAGAAATATAATCTCCCGTTTTGGAATTCCCGGAGAAATAATTACCGACAACGGAACCCAATTCATTGACAAAGGATTTCAGGAGATGATGGCTAATTTCCAAATCCGACACCGGTTCGCATCCGTAGAGCACCCCCAATCCAACGGACAAGCTGAAGCCGCAAACAAAACGATCCTGGAGGCTCTACGTAAACGAATGCACGAGGCCGGATCGACTTGGGTGGAACAATTATACTATGTTTTATGGGGAATCCGGACTTCGGTCCAATCATCAACCGGAGAGACACCATTCCGCATGACATACGGAAATGAGGCAATGATCCCAGTCGAGGTCGGACAGCAATCATGGCGACGAAAACAAACATTGCTGGCCGGGGAGGAAACAAATAATGAAGTCCTAGCCCTGGAGTCGACAATCGTTGAGGAGATCCGGGCAGCGGCGCACAACAGGGAACTAAAGCTAAAACAACAGATGGCACGCGCCTACAATAAGAGGGTGGTCCCGCGGGAATTTGAAGAAACCGATTTGGTACTACGACGTACCGACATCGGAAACAAGAATGCCCGGGACGGAAAATTCGCGGCCAACTGGGAGGGCCCGTACCGGGTCACTAAAAAGCTAGACAAGGGAGCATACATGTTGGAAACATTACAAGGCAAGCCAGTTAAACGAACATGGAATGCGGACAAGCTGAAGAAATATTACAGTTGATGTCGCCGACCTCCTCTTTAGTAGGGGTATGGATCCGGAAAGTAGTGAATCCGAGTCCATATGGTCCCTACTCGACAGGAGTACACTCGGCAGCGTGACAATGAAAATTTCGTTATCAAGGATAAGGACTCGGAACGGAGTAATCCGAGTCCATACGGTCCTTTTTCACGATGAAGACATTGTTAGGAAATTGTTCACTCGGAAACATTAGCTTTCCGAGCCCATTATGTTTATCATTGAATAAATTGTATCGTTGACTCTAAAGTATCGATCCGACCCTATCTGGTACTCGGACATACATATTGTAAACGATTATCAATGCAAACACATTATTTATTATACATTTTGAGTCATTATGATTTCTAAGTATGATAACGGCTATAAATGATATGCTACCCGGCTCTGATCAGGCCTCGTTAGCAAAGTTGTTTGTGGTCGGATATATAAAATACATTCGAATATATGGTCGTTGGAACCAAAAAGATGCGCGCACATGATATTTTGCGAATCAAGTAAAGAGCTTGAAAAATAGAAATATATACAAAGTTAAACAATTGTTCCGGGCTCCGGGCCCAACAAAGGAAATTAAATTGTTCCGGGCACCGGGCCCAACAAAGGAAAATAAATACAAGTTAAAACCGGCATCCCGGTCCTTCATTCCTTGGCGGCTGCGGAATCGGCACCAGGTTGGGACGCGGCGGGAGCGGTTTCGGTAGCAGCACCAGCAGGGTCGGCAGCAGTGGCAGAAGGGTCGCCGGGGTCGGAAGAGACAGCGGCCTCAGCAGCAGCAGGAGTCTCGACTTCCACTGTTCCTGTCGCAGCGGCCTCGGATCTCGAATAAGGGAAGAATTGGCCGTCCTCGACATAGGCCAGGAAATGCATCCCGGCGGTAGTCATAGCCACTTGAGGATTCAGGAAAGTAATCTGCTCAAGGGCATTGGCAAATCCTTCTTCGGCGGCGGCACGGAGACTAACCTTTATGGCGGCCAGCTGGCCCTCGTAACTTCGAACGCAGGCCTCTTTGTCAGCCTTGACGGAATCCAAGTTCGAGGTCAGCATCGCCACCTTCTGATCCGCGGCTTCAAGGGAACTCTGAGACCGAGCTAACTCTACCCGCAAAGAGGCCGAGTCAGCTTGGGACTTGAGCAGTTCTTCCCTCAAGAGCTTGACCTCCGACGCCGACTGCGATTGAAGGGAAGAGAGTTGAGCCTCAACGGAAGCGAGTGCCGAGCAGGCCTTGTCCTTCTCCTCCAAGGCCACCCCATATCTGCGATGACAACACTTAGAAATATTTCTATCAAAGAGATCAAAAAGTCAAAAGTTAGAAGAACACTTACTTTTCCCGGACCGAGGTGAGAACCCGAGCCAGGGAAGCACTCCTATATGCATACTCCTCAATCTTGACCATCTCGTCAAGCTCCTCACCGACCGGGGCACCCGGGTTGCCTAGGTAAGAGGGGGGCTTGGTCAAACTAACCAAGGTCTCAGTAACCCCCTTTTTCCATAAGTTCTCCGAGCGAATGCGTCCCCGGAGATCCTCGGAGTCGGCAGGAGGAGTGTAGCGTGTCCGGTTCCCGGGCACAGTGAGGTCCACAGTGTCGACCACTGTGACCGGAGTCAAGGTTGGTGGAGGGGTTGGCTGAGCAGTCGGCGGGGCGGTCGGCGGAGCATCCAACGCCAAAACCGGGGGGTCGTCATCAATAAAGGCCCTATAGGTAGGGCCACCCCGTCACTTGGGCGCGCCCCCGGGGTTGTCGCTGGCCTGCCTTTTGCCTTTGCCCTTAGCCTCTGCCGGCTTAGAAGGGCGGACGGTGTCGGGCTTGCTTTTTGGAGGAGGTGGAGCGCGAGATCCCATGCCGGCTACAATCAAGAAAAGACCAAGATTAGTATAAGTGCAAATACAAGTCAGGAAAAAATAAGTATAAAGCAAACCAGTCCGACGTCCGCTGCCGATGTAGTCAGAAGTTTTGGGCTGACCATGAGCGCCCACGAATTCAGAAATAACAAAGACAGAGGAGGCATCCGAGTCGGACAATTCCTCTTCGATAAAACGGTAATGATAGGTATCCTGCTTATAATGGTCATGCGACCAGTACAAAGGAAAGGCCCACTCCACGTCTTCCGACTCGGGCCCGGATAAGAAAAAGGGACGACAATGGGGCGACGCAACAAATCCGAAAAGGGCTCAAAGAGTTTTCTGGAACTTTGGCTACGAAAGGAGATCCACCCCTTCCGGTTAGGAGGCTCCCTACCCGTCCTAGGGGTATGGGGAGAATAGTAATAAAAGAAAAGGGGGACTGTACACGGGATTTTCAAATCCGAACAGAATAACTCAAAACAACGGAGAAAACCCCAACTGTTCGGATGGAGTTGGGAGGGAGCTACCCGGAGGTGATTCAAAACTTCAATTTCAAAAGAAGAGAAAGGGAAGGTAATACCTATACGGGTTACTACGTCTTGAAAAAAGAAGAAAAAGTTGGGATCGTTACCCTCCCGTCGAGCACAAAGCGGCTCGTCGGGGAGGGGAGCTTGCAAGACGAATCCGTCCTGCTCCCCCACTGGGGTCGAAAGGATACTGTGGAGGCCAAGAGTGGAAGAAGTCCGAAGAATCTCATGGGTAACCCAGGGAAACCTAGATGCTAATGCTGGAGGAACCTCGGACTGAGACTCAACCGAAGCAGATTCGTCCACCGGATCGGGAATAATACCCATTATACCTACGAAAATAAAGTAGGAAAGTGGATTAGTAAAACATACCTGGAGGCAACGCACTAAAACGAGAAACTGAGGCTGGCACCCCGCCGACGCTAGCTTGGGCGGGCCGCCCAGGTTGCAATCCCTTGGAAGAAGGACGCAGAATAGGATTATGGCGACACAACCCAAGGATCGAGTCCGCAACCTCGTCGGATCCCAATTGGATGAAGTTAATGGCCTCGGACACACAGTTCATGCAGGCCTCGTACTCAATAGTCATTACCTCATCCGAAGACGATTCATCCTCGGAATGGGAAGAAGGGCTAGCCGGGATACCGGGGTTACGACTCGAAATCAAGGAAAGATCTTGGGGCCTATCAGTGCCAGCATTGGGCCCAATATGAGAAGGGCCCAAAGGAGACAAAACTCTAGAAGGGGTTGGACCTGACTTCATTGGGCCCAAAGATTTTCGGCTGGGATCTACCGGAGCCAAAAGAAGAGGGAGAGGTGAAAACGACGAACCACCGCGAGGGGCGGCGGTTTTCTGCTTTTTAGTAGAAGAAGAGCCGCCGGCCGGTGTGGCGGCGGAGGGGATCATTCGGGTCTTCTCCCGCCGGAAGAGGAAGGCCATATAGCAGCCAGGCGGAGCGTGGCCCAAATTTACGGCGTATCTCCGCCTCTTCCTCAGGGGTAAATTTCATAGCAAGTAAAAAATGAGAAATCACAGAGAGGAACTCACCAAAAGGAAAGTCAAACGGAAGTTATGAAGAAAAGAACCCCAGAGGCGTAAAGAAAAACTCAAGAACTAAAGAAAACCTAGATAGAGACTATGAAGAAGTCCTAAGGAATGGCGATATCGACAGAAGCACAACAATGTCAAATCAACAAACAATGCAGTGAAGAAAGGGGGAGAGAAAATACCAACCTGGTAAGGAGATTGAAGATGGTTCGAAGATGAAGAGAGAACTCCAGAACACGCAAAGAAACACTCGAGAGAGTTTTTGAGAGAAGAGGAGGAAATAACAGAGAGTACAGGCAGAAATGACAAGCGATGGAGTAATAGACACGAAAAGATACTTGTGAATTTGAAATTCGAAAAAGGTGAAGGCAGTTTTCAGTAACCGTCAGAAGAAAGGAAGCGGTTCAGTTGCTAAACCGAAACGACACGGGGGCATTATGGTAAAAACGCATCATGGGCAATCATTGCCAGGTCAGTAAAGAGACGGATGCATTAAATGCATTTATTACCTTTAATGGTAAGGAATAGTAACGGGTGCACAGGTGGAAGTCTAGGGGCCTCGCAACTCAAAGGACAAACGCCAGGGGACAATCTATCCGGGGACGGCTACCCGGACAAAACTTAAACCGGGTTGGCTTTACGCCATAAATCCGGGTACAATACTCTGTAGAGAGAGGGCCGACAATGTTTTCATAAACGACCATAACTCCCAGTTCGAATGTCGACCACACTGGATACTGACTGGGGTCGTCCACAAAGTGTTCGGATGAAGTGTACCCGGACAAGCAAAAGATGCAACCGGGGTCGTCTACGACGTATCCGGATGAAATGTGCTCGGATACACGAAAATGGAGAAGTCGTATCTATCCCGTATAGCAATATGCAATTGTAGTCGGAAAATCTGCCAGCCGGTTAATTGTGGTGTCGGAGAAAGCACCCCGGCTCCCGAGTATACTCGGCAACCGGGCTGGGGGGCAACTGTTCTGGGATCACAATTGGGCCTATGTTAAGGCCCAATTAGTTAACGATATGTTAATTGATCATGGCCTGATATTGAGATTCAACGAATGTGGACTAAAGACTTAGTCCACTCAGGTAGTTACTAATGTGCAGGTGGAGGCCGGAAATGTAGGAACCACTCGTGCATAATGCAGTTAAGCCAACGGTCAGGTATTTTATCTATAAATATGGCTTGCTCGTTGGTGAAAGGTACACACATTCACTCTAGCACTCTCTTTCAATTACACTGAGCACACACCTCACCCCCAATTTCGTGTATCTCAGTGATCATCCCCTTCAAGGTATCAGTTACCATTGATATTCTTGGAGTTACAAAGTTAGAGTGATCAAACAGCAATCATACAGCGCTTCAGTGCTGTACATTTGCGTTCTAGAAATTATACAGAACAAATATAGAAATAGAGGCATCACCATTCAAAGAAGTATTAGAAGATAAATCTTAAAATGACGGATCATGCATATGATTATAGAATACCAAATAACAATAAATCAGAGTAATCAGAGTTATGATTGTGTGTACCTTGTTGAACCATTACTGAATTGAAGAAAGGTTGGAGAAGATGAGGAAACAAGATGCTAGAGTCTTCCTCTCTATTACCCCATTATATATATAGGCTAGAAAGGGGACCTAGCAAAACCTAATCCACAGTGTGTTTGATGGGTCCACCCATCACAGAAGCCCAGTCAGATACTAATGCCTACACTGCTGCCCAACTAAACTCAATACCAATAGATGCTATAAGCCCAACACAATATGATCACAATGGGCCAATTAAAATATCAAAATTGGAATATCCATTAACCCAATTAATTTAAAATACAAAACTAATTAATTAATATTGCTCACATAAAGGAAAATTTCTAACATAAAGATATTAGAAAATTATATCATCAATTAAATTATTATAATATAATGTTAAATACTATCTCTAATCATTTAAATAGAATCGAAAATAATGCTCAAGAAGAAAGTAGTGAAAATAAATTAATAAAAAAGAATATAAACAAACCTATATATAAAATTATGAATGTTTCTCAAAAAGATTTAGATTCTATAAAATTAGGAAGTGATACTGATCTAAAAATAGAAGAGATAAGAAAAAATTTAGAAAAATTAAGTATAGAGAAAATTACAATTAATACTATAGAAAGAGATGATGATCTAGAAATTAATAAATTAAGAAGAGGATCTAATTATTATCCTAAACTTAGAAATTATTATTCTAGACCATCCCCAGCAGATGTACAATTTGAAGAAAGAGGAGATATGAGACAAAATGTTTATTCAGGAACAGAAATAGCTGAATGGAATATAGATGGTATGAGTGAACAACAGATTTTAGACTTAACATGTCAAATGAATATTGCTGCAACCGCCTATAAAACAAAAGGAATTTCAGTTAGAAATACGGCGGTGGCGATAATACAAGGATTTACGGGTCAACTTAAAGGTTGGTGGGATAATTTATGTACAGAAGAAGATAGAAATATGATATTAAATAGTATAAAACAAGAAACTCAAGAACAGGATGCAGTTACAACACTTATATTTACCATAATTCAAAATTTTATAGGAGACCCTAATATATTTAAAGAGAGAATAGCTAGTCAATTAAATAAATTATATTGTCCAACTATGTCAGATTATAGGTGGTATAAGGATACCTTTTTCTCTAAAATTACATTAAGAGAAGATGGATATGCAGGATATTGGAAAGAAAAATTTATCTTTGGATTACCTAAACTTTTTGCTGAAAAGGTTAAGATAAATTTAGAAAGACATTTTCAGAAGCCTATACCTTATGAAAAATTAACTTTTGGACAAATCCATAATATAGTGATAGAAACTGGAATACAGGTTTGTACAGATTTTAAACTACAAAATAAGATGAGAAAAGAGAGTATAACTAATAGGAGAGAATTAGGAACTTTTTGTCATCAGTATGACATTGAAGTTATTAGAGCTCCTAGTAATCAGAATAAGAAAAAGAATAAATTTAGAAATAATAAGAATTATTCTAAGAAAAAAAATTATAAAAGATATAGAAATGAACCTCAAAGTTATAATAAAGATTATAAGAAATCTTATTATAAGAAAACGAGAAAATCAAATAGTTTTAAAAAGAAAAATGTCTGTTGGAAGTGTGGAAAACCCGGACATTTTGCAAATAAATGTATGGTTCAACAAAAAATTAATGAATTAGAATTAGATGAAAATGTTAAAAAAGAATTAATGAAAATTGTGTTAAACTCAGAAAAAGAAGATTCTTGTACAGAATCTGATTTAGAATATGAAGATAATGTGATATATCAATTGGATGAGACTAGTAGTAATAATTCTGATAATTCTAATAGTTCAGAAGAGGATAATTATTGCTTAGGGCCAGAAATATGTACTTGTCATAATTGTAAAAATATTAACATGCTAACAAGAGACCAAACTGAAGCTTTAATAAATATAATAGAAAAATTAGAAGATTCTCCTATTAAAGACGAATTTATAGGACAGTTGAATGAATTAATAATTAAAGATCAAACTAATAGAGAACCTATAAGGGCAATAGACATGAAAGAAATTTATAATAGGTTCTTCCCAAATAAACAAGTTACTTTAAAAGATCTACAAGAAGAAATAAAAAATCTTAAACAAGAAATAAGAGAATTAAAACAAAATGATATAGCTTTAGAATATAGAATCTTAGAATTAGAAGGAAATAATATGGTAAAATTACAACAAGAAAACATCGCAAGTACATCCAAATCTAGTAATACAGATAAAGAAGAAAATTTTATTAACTTACTAAGCTTAATTATTACTCATAAATGGCATTGTGAAATAACCTTATTAATTAAAGAAGAAAGTTTTAAATTCGTAGCATTAATAGATTCGGGAGCAGACATAAATTGTATACAGGAAGGATTAATACCTACTAAATATTATGAAAAGTCTGTAGAAAAGATATCTAGTGCAAATGGATCAAAAATGAAGGTTAAATATAAATTATCTAATGTAAAAATATGCAAACAGGGAATCTGTTATAATACATCTTTTGTGTTAATAAAAAATATGAATTGTGAAATAATTTTAGGAACACCATTTTTATCTTTATTATATCCTTTTCAGGTAACTGAAAAAGGATTAATAACTGAGGTAATAGGAAAGACTATTATGTTTGAATTTATAAAACCTCCTAGAGAAAGAGAATTAAATATAATAAAAAATTCATCTGTATGTATAATAAAAAATAAGACAAAACAAATAAATATGTTAAATAAAGAACTTCATTATAAGAAAATTGAAGAAAAACTACTTAACGGAAAGATTAAGGAAAAGAAGAATAATCTTGAAGAAAAAATTAAAAAAGAAATATATGAAACAAATCCTATAGCTTTGTGACATCGAAAGAAATATGAAATAGAATTACCATACATTGACAATTTTAATGAAAAGGATATACCTACTAAGGCTAGACCCATACAAATGAATCAACAATATCTAGAATATTGTAAGAAGGAAATTAATGAGTTATTAGAGAAAAGATTAATAAGGCCTTCAAAATCTCCTTGGAGTTGCTCAGGCTTTTATGTTATGAAAGCCTCTGAAATAGAAAGAGGAACGCCTAGATTAGTGATTAACTATAAACCATTAAACAAGGTATTAAAATGGATAAGATATCCTTTACCAAATAAGCCTGATCTAATTAAAAGATTATATAATGCATCTATTTTTTCTAAATTTAATATGAAATCAGGATATTATCAAATCTCTGTTAAAGAGGAAGATAAATATAAAACAGCTTTCGTAGTACCATTTGGACATTATGAATGGAATGTAATGCCCTTTGGATTAAAAAATGCTCCTAGTGAATATCAGAATATAATGAATGATATATTAAATAAATTTTGGTAATGCAACCTCTGTTCTGTTATTCAAGTATGCAGCCTTTTAATAGGCAAATGAAATACATGCTTGCTGTTACAGATAAACGATAAGATAAGAAGATAAGAATAAAACAAACTAATTGTTGTTACAGATAAACAATAAGAAGATAAGAATAAAACAAACTAGGCTCTAATAACAACTACGGTAACTAACAATCTAACAGTATAATCAAATATTGATAGCCTAACCATCTCTTGATATCCTAACAATCTCCAATACTCCCCCTCAAGTTGGAGCATGTAAGGATGAAATGCCTAACTTGGGAAGGAATTCTAAGAACGAACGTTGTCCCAATGCTTTAGTAAATAAGTCTGCAAGTTGGGATCTCGAATGGACGTGAGCAGTGACAATGTTGTTGGCAACAATATGTTCTCGCACGAAGTGACAATCTAATTCAATGTGTTTCGTCCGTTCATGAAATACGGGATTAGCAGCTATGTGTAAAGCTGCTTGGTTGTCACAAAATAACTCCATAGGACCTGAATGTGTGACACCGAGGGAGGTAAGAAACGATTTGAGCCAAACTAATTCCGAGGTAGCTGCTGCCATGGATCTGTATTCTGCTTCTGCCGAAGAGCAGGAGACCGTTGCTTGTTTTTTAGTCTTCCAAGAGATTGGGGATGACCCTAGCATAATAAAAAAAACCAGTAATTGATTTGCGAGTGAGAGGGCAAGATACCCAGTCCGAGTCGCAGTAAGCATGAATCTTTAAGTCACAATCGGACTTGAGAAGTAAGCCTTGGCCAGGGTTCCTTTTTATATAACGAAGTACACGAACTACAGCTTCAAAGTGATCTTGTTTGGGTTGCTGCATAAACTGTGATAAAATATGGATGGCATAACTCAAATCAGGTCGAGTGATGGTAAGGTAAATCAGTTTACCTATAAGTCTTCTATATCGTTCAGGGTTGTCAAACTCTGGGCCATCATCCAAGGCAAGGCGATGATTCTGTTCGATGGGAGAGTTAGCAGGCTTACTCCCACTCAGACCTGATTCATAGAGAAGGTCTAAAGTATACTTACGTTGACAAAGGAATATGCCTTGCTTGCTTCGAGCAATTTCGATACCCAGGAAATACTTCATCGGGCCTAAGTCTTTGATTTTAAAGCATTGGTTCAGATACTCCTTGACTGCTTTACATGCATTAGAATCATTCCCTGCCACTATTATATCATCAACGTACACTAGGAGTGCCAAGAAAACGTCCCCTTTTTGGAGAGTAAAGAGCGTATAATCTGCCCTTGATTGTACAAAACCATAACGTGTCAAGGAAGAGCTTAGTTTGGAGAACCAATTTCGTGGTGATTGCCTCAGTCCATACAAGGATTTGGTAAGACGACATACTTTGTTATTGGAGCCATTGCTGAATCCGGGAGGAAACCGCATGTAAACTTCTTCACTTAGGGCAACTCCAATGCTAGGAACTTATATGGGTTTCTTAATGAGTTTTGGTGGGTCCTCTTCTAAGATACAGTTTCTTATATAAGAAACTCTACTTAAATTTAAGCACTCCAGGAGAGAGAAAAAGTAAAAAAATGATGCCAAGTCAGCTAAGAAACTCTCCTAAGATACTGCATTGGAGATGGCCTTAGGTCTCCGTTCAAGAAGGCATTGTGGACATCGAGTTGGTGTAGCTCCCAATTCTTGGCAGCTGCTACAGCAAGTAGTGTACGAACACTCACCATTTTGGCCACCGGTGCATATGTCTCACTATAATCCTCCCCAGCGATTTGATGATTTCCAGCTATCACCAATCTTGCCTTGTATCGTTCCAACGTACCGTCAGAGCGATATTTGATTTTAAAAACCCATTTGCTTGGAAGAGCATGTTTGTGTGGAGGCAAATCTGTAATGTACCAAGTATTATTATCCTCCAATGCTTGGATTTCATTCCTCATAGCATCCACCCAGCGTGTATCTTGCATGGCTTCTCAAAAATTTTGAGGCTCTTGATTGGCATCAATTGCTGCAACAAAAGCTTGATGTTGTTTAGAGAAATTAGCTAAACTGACATAATTGCACATAGGATACTTAATACCTGAGGTGATATTGGTTTGGATGATAGGAAGTGAGTGTGTTTCAGCCATGTGACAAGCATAATCTTGTAAGTATGTTGGAATCTTATGTGCTCTCTGGTGTCTTGTAGGCACAACGTCTTGAGAGGAATATGGCAATGGAACAGACAATGTGTTGGAACTTGTGTCTAATAGAGGTAAACTCCCCCTATCATCTGAAACGGGTTGTACGATCGTATCAGTTTCACATGACTGCTCTTCAATGTTTTCTGCAACTACAACTTCTTCAGTATCATCAAGGAATGATGTAGGCAGGCGAGGGACATTAGGTTCATTCATCTTTGCTCGAAATGGAAATACTTCTTCTTGAAACTTAACATCTCTTGATACAAAACGTTGTCCAGTCTCGATATCTAACAATCTCCAACCCTTTTGTCCTGTTGGGTATCCAATTAAAATACAATGTCGAGATCGTGGAGCAAATTTATCATTGGGTTTGGGTCTGAAATTAGCAAAGCACAAACATCCAAATGTTTTCAAGTAAGTGTATTTTGGTGGGACTCCATGCAATATCTCATATGGTGACTTTCCTTCAAGGACCTTTGTAGGTGTTTTGTTGATCAGATGAACAGCTGTTAGAACGCTTTCTTCCCAGAATTCAGCTGTCATACCTGCATGAAATAGTAAAGCACGCGAAATATTAAGAATGTGTCTATGTCTCCTTTCCACACGTCCATTTTGTTCTGGCGTATGCACACACGTCGTTTGCTGCCAAATGCCTTTTTCACTCAAGAGTTGCATCATTTTATTAGACTTAAATTCAGTTCCATTATCAGAACGAATTATTTTTACGTTTTTCCCAAATTGGTTATTTACCATAGCCAAAAATTTACATATTCGATCATGAGTTTCACTTTTCTCGGCCATCATATATACCCACACACTTCTACTAAAATCATCTACAACAGTTAAGAAATAGTGAGCACCCGAAGAAGAAGGAGACTTGTAGGGTCCCCAAGTATCACAATGAACCAAATGAAAACTTTCTTTACTGCGTGAAGTACTTAAAGGAAACATAGATCGAGTTTGTTTGGCACGTTGGCAAACATCACATGCCGTACGAGATACATTTTTATTCAATGAACTACTAATTTATGGAATCAAAGACAACATATCATAAGATGCATGGCCTAGCCTGGTATGCCACAACTCCATAGATTCTTCTGCCCGAACTGCTGAAGCTGAAGCATGCCTGGGTTGAAACACATACACTCTTTCATTGAGTTCACCCAAACCAATCTCCCTCTTCAGTATTTGGTCCTGTAAAAGGCAATTTTTATCAATAAAGGTTACCATCTTGCTATTATTTTGCAATAGCTGTGAAACAGAAATCAGATTGCATCTCAATTGGGGAACATATAACACATTGGATAGTTTGAATTGTGCGTCAAACACCATTGTTCCTTGTTTTTCTGCATGAGTAACAGATCAGTTTGGTAAAGTGACGGATAGAGACTTAATTTTTCTGATTTCAGTTAACAAATTCAAGGATCCCGTCATGTGTCGAGAGGCTCCGCTATCAATAAGCCATTGAGAGTGAGTAGTCTTACCAGATAATTTATCATTGGATGGTTGTGGCTTATTAACTAGGGCGATGAGCTTGTTCACAATTTCAGGTGTCAATACTGAATTTGTTGTGACCTGTTGAGGTGCATTATTCTGGTAGGATGCAACTGCAGCAGCTTGTTGAAGGGCACCACTTTGATATGGTGCTGTGGCTTGTTGATAGTTCTCCCAAGTCTGCATGACATGAGCTTGTCCTTGTATATATCGTCCTCCTGATCGTCCCCTTCCACGTCCCCGTCCACCGTTTCTGTTTGCTGGAAATCCAATAATGTTCCAGCAACGTGAGGGGTCATGGTTGGTTTTCCCACAGTGAGGACATGCTACTCTCTCGGCTTGTTTTCCAGAGAACATGCGTTGCTCTTGACTTTCCATCTTGTCTTTCGATCCAACCTGAGCTACATATCCCACCACATTGTCTCGTTCTACCTGATGACGGGCAATGTTACGATGAGTTTCTTCTTGCGTAACAATTGCATATACTTTATTGACATTTGGCAAAGGTGAGGTGTTCAAAATTTGTGAACGTAAATTGCCAAAGACAACCTCATCAAGCCCCATGAGAAATTGATAAACACGGTCATGTTCCTTTTCTTCTTCAATCTCTGTTGCGTAAACACACTTGTCTCCACACTCACATGCCTTGCGAGTTTTACTCCCTTCAAGTTCCTCCCACACAGCTCTCAACTTGGTATAGTATTCACCAACACTACTTCCAAGTTGTTTTATATTAGCTAAACTGGTCTTGAGTTGATATTGACGTGGGGAATTTTCCACGGCATATCTCTCCTTCAAATCATCCCACAAATATTTTACTTCATCAAAACACTTGATGAATGGCTGCAATTTTGCATCAATGGTATTATGTATCCAGCCATTGATCATCGAATTGCACATCTCCCACGCACGCCATTCTTCGCCGTTATCTTTCTGTGGTTTCTTTACGGTTCCAGTAATGAAACCCAACTTGTTTTTGGCTTTAAGTGCGTTTTTCATGAGCTTCGCTCAATTCTCATAGTTGGCTTCTCCACGCAGCATTACATTTGTAAGCAAAATTCCCGGATTGTCCGAACCTGCCAGGTGAAATGGCGATCCAGGATCTGAGGGTTTTATCACGCTGCTGGCCATCTCACATAGGGCAAGCTTTCGCACTATTTCTCATACTGCGGAAGCGTCGTTCTTAGGTGCGCTCTGATACCAAAGTAAATTTTGGTAATGCAACCTCTGTTCTGTTATTCAAGTATGCAGCCTTTTAATAGGCAAATGAAATACATGCTTGCTGTTACAGATAAACGATAAGATAAGAAGATAAGAATAAAACAAACTAGGCTCTAATAACAGCTACGGTAACTAACAATCTAACAGTATAATCAAATATTGATATCCTAACCATCTCCTGATATCCTAACAATCTCCAATAATATTCTATAAATATTAAGAATTCACAATTGTATATTTAGATGATGTATTAGTTTATTCAAAGAATATTAGTCAACATATAGAACATTTGGAAAAGTTCATAAAAATAATAAAAGAAAATGGATTAGTTATATCAGAGAGAAAAATAAAAATATTTGAAACTAAAATAAGATTTTTAGGATATGAAATATATCAAGGAACAATTATTCCTATATAGAGATCAATAGAATTCACAGAAAAATTTCCAGATGAAATTAAAGATAAAAAACAACTACAAAGGTTTTTAGGATGTGTTAATTATATAGCTGAGTTTATACCTAATATTAGGATTGAGTGTGCTCCTTTGTATGAGAGACTTAGGAAAACTCCACCACAATGGTCAGAAGAAATGACTAATACAGTTAGAAAAATTAAGAAAATAATTAAAAAGATTCCTTGTTTAGGAATTCCAGATCCCTTAGCCTTTTTAATTGTAGAAACAGATGCATCAGAAATAGGGTATGGGGGTATTCTAAAACAAAGAGTCTCTGATTCAAAAAAGCAAGTCGTCAGATATCATTCGGGTATCTGGCATCCATCACAAAGGAAATATTCTACTGTTAAAAAAGAGATACTTTCAATAGTTTTATGTTTACAAAAATCTCAAGATGATTTGTTTAACAAAAAGTTTTTAATTAGAACAGATTGCAAAGCTGCACCTTCTGTTTTACAGAAAGATGTTAAAAATTTGGTTTCTAAACATATTTTTGCCAGATGGCAATCTTTACTTTCTTGTTTCGATTTTGATATAGAACATATAAAAGGAGAGAAGAATTTTTTACCAGATTTTTTAACTAGAGAATTTTTACAGGGATCAGAATGAATAAAAAGCCTATTTCCAAAGACCAATATGGAACTCCCATGGATACTAGTAAAGATACAAGAAAAGAAATATTGCCTTTGGCTAATACTGGTAATTCCAGACTCCTTACAAACCCAAACCTAAGACCAAATATCCTATCCAAAATTGTTAAAGACCCTTCTCCATCAATACCAAAAAACAAATACACCCCTCTTCAATATATTAACACTCTAGTTGGACCTAGAGATTTTGATAAACCTACTCCTTTTAAACCAGTAATTCCATATACTTTTAAAACAAATACCGATACAGATCCCGATTATATGAGGAAAGACACTACTCTTCCCATAATGATAGCAGAAAAACACTGGATGAAGATACAACCAGTGGAATCAGCTTATAAAATTTTCCCTCCAGAAATACATTATCCTTGTTCAGAACCACAAAAAACCAGGTTATATTATGAATACATATTGGTAGATACAGACTCCATAGAACTCGTTCATAATGAAGATAATGAAGGAACAGTTCAGTTCTCAAAAATGAAGATACTCAAAGTGATATCAGATGTTGATTGGGGATTGCCCTTACATCAGAAGAAAAGATTTTCGAGAAATTTTTCCCCTCCAGAATATAATTATTATGATTATATGATGGCGTGGAATAATATTCTTTATATTAAACCAGATAAACATTCATGGTTTCTTTGGTTTAAGAAAAATATACCTTTAAAATTTCCAAAATGGTTCATAAAATGGTTTCATAATTTTGGACCCATGGGAGAGGTATTTCCTCAGGAAGTTGATCATTTATATGAATATTTTAAGGAGACCACATCCTTTGTAGATGGCTATAAATTTCTATCTTTTGTAGCATCACAAGGTATAACGTGGATAATGGGCTGGACTTACTGTTACTCCAGAGTTGATACTACTACAGATTTGTATTATCTCTCAAGACAGATTAAAATAAAATGGTGGAAAAAGTTTGATATTAATTTAATAAGCAAAGAGAAGATTCTCCAGTGGGCGAATAATAATAAGAGTTCAAAAAATCCAATAGACCAAGAAGCAGACAGAGAAGCATTATTTTTGGCACAGAAAAGACAAATAATGGCAGAGCTGGCAATAGCAACTTCACAAGAAGAGTTAGAAGATCGTTTGCAGAAAATGAAGGGAATTCAGACATCACAAAAATCTGTACCAGATGAAGGGAGTAGTTCAAGCACTAATCCTTTTACCAAGAATAGAGATATGCTAGATTACTTTACCAAAGCAGAATTTTCAGAGTAACAAGATAAGGAGAAAAATTCAGAACCAATAAGATTTGTCGGCAGCACTGTTGACAAGATACAAGCCACTGTTCAAGATTCCTTTTGTCTATATTATGCAAATATCCATGTGTGTATTTTGTACTTTAGTGAACTTTAATTTAGAACCGTAGCTTTTCTATCTTATTACTGTTTATGTAGTGTGGTTTAATTTAAGTTTGAAATCCGAAACTACATTCGGACCTCTTGTATCCTTATAAATAGATGTAAATATAAGAGGAAGGCCAGAACTGGCCTAACTCAATCTTTGTGATACACCTTTGCCTTCAAACATTTCTTCCTTAATATTCCGTTGTTCGATCCTACTTCTAATCCTTCTACTTATCCGCCTTCAAGACTATTTAAGTAAGCTTTCTAAAATGAATTCTGAAATATTTATACCTGTTGATTTCTTTCATATTGTCAATATTTATACAAGTTTTCAATTCTGTAACGAACATATCCATACTGGTTTAATTTTAGAATTTCAAAATACTTATATTAGATTTTCTATATATATATATATATGATAAAATTTGGATTTGATTACTATTTTAGTATTTTAATTTATTTTAAATTTAATTTGGTTTGCTTATTATTAAAAGATTTAATTAGGTTCTATAATTTTTAAAAATACTTTAATTTGATCCTTTTATTTTTAAAAGTTTCAATTATGTTCTTATTTTTTAAAATAGGTTCAATTTGGTCCCATTTAAAATCAAATTTAATCTTATTTTTATAATTTTCAAAGCAATTGAAATAAATATGAGACTAAATTGAACTCATTGAAAAAATAAATGACTTAATTGAACCTTTTAAAAGTAAAGAGATCCAATTGAAATATTTTTAAAAATTATAAGACCTAATTGAATCTTTTAATAACATGAGGATCAAATTGCACTTAAAAATAATTAGACGAACAAAATAGTAATTAAACCTAAAATTTGTATGTCTATAATACAATTTTGTTAAGCCTTAGATATATTTTTAGTCCTTTAAATTTGGAAAATAACTATTTTTTATGTGATGAATCTATATAATATTTCGTTGGGGCATACCCTTTCATAACAACGTGTTACATCAGGTCTCGGTTGTATCAAAAAATGAGCTAGGGTCCTTGCCACATGACAAGACACCACATCGATCCCGGAATATAGTGATAAGTGAGTTAGGATCCGTGCCGAAAGATAAGACGTCAGGTCTTCACCCAGATTTGGTGATAAAAAGGTAAGGGTCCCAACATGCAGATGAACGAGCATGACAGGCAAACACTGTCCAAGGATTTAGAATGAAATTATTGAGAAACTGGAACATAGGAAATGTCCTTCACAGGATTGGCCACATAATTTTAACCCAGAACAACTTGCTATATGCAAGCTACCCCATAGTACTTTGCATCACTCCAGTTGGCCCCATTTTTTGAAAGGGCAAGTGTATTGAGTTCATTTCATTGACATTCTATTGTAATAAGTTCACTTTATAGTTATTCAACTGTGTTTTTTTTTTTTAACGTTTATAACAACTTCTTGTTTATTGATTTGCTTCTTTTTTTTAATTTCCTTTTTACGTTGCAGAGGAGGTTCGTGAATTTGAGAAGTTTAAATTTGGACGCATGTGATAGTTTAACAGAGATACCAGATGTATCTTGTCTCTCAAAATTGGAAAATGTGTCATTTGAATTTTGTCGGAACTTATTGACAATTCACTATTCAGTTGTTTTATTTGAAAAGCTTAGAATCTTGTGTGCCGGAGATTGCCCATAGTTTAAGGTTTTGTTTGGGAGAGAAATTTTAGAGGGGAAGGAAGGGAAGGGAAAGGTTTGGATAATAACATCTTTTTGTTTGAGAGTTTTAATTGTTGAGGAAGAAAATTTGAGAATTTTTAAAACTCCTGAATTCCTCCAAAGCCTAAAAATTGTTGTTCTCCCTATTTGAGGGTTTTTAGAAGGAAAAGTAATAAAATTACTATTCTACCACAGTCAATGTAATAAAACATCAAAATACAAAACACTGAATCATAATTTAAGGACAAAATTATAATGTATTTTATTAACTCTCAATTTCTCTCTCTTAATATATTTTTAACTCCAAATAAGAAGAAATGAACTTCTTTCATTTTTCTCCCTTTCTTTTTTCTCCCTTCTCCTTGAATATCTTTCCATCTCTTCTCCTCCTAACTCCCAAACATAACCTAAGAGGTTTCCATCGTTGAAGTTGACCTCTCTTGAATAGTTTAATCTTTCGAGTTGTCACAGTCTCGAGAGTTTTCCTCAAATATTAAGAAAAATGGAAAACATAAAAGTACTTGACTTGGATGATTGTCGCATAAAAAAATTCCAACCTTCATTCTGAAATCTTACTCGGCTTCAAGAGTTATATCTGGGAAAGGAAACTTACCGGTTAATAAGAGGCTTTGATGCTGCCACCTTCATTTCGAACATCTGCATGATGCCAGAACTGGCTCGGGTTGAAGCTGCCCAATTGCAATGGAGGCTATTGCTTGACGATGTTTTGAAATTGAGCTCGGTCGTGTGTTTAAGCATTCAACATCTTGAATTCATGGACTGCGGCCTGTCAGATGAGCATCTTCTGGTATTGCTCTCATGTTTTGTAAATGTGAAGAATTTAAACCTTTCAGTGAATGAATTCACATTTATTACCGAATGCATCAAAGAATGCTGCTTTTTAACTACCCTTACTTTGGATAATTTCAATAATGTTAGCCAGGATTGCAGTTCCTTGCGTTGTTGTGAGTTTGAATGTTGAATTCAAACTCATGGTTGTTGCCAAGTTGTTGCTTCAAAGGTTGTTACATGAAGATTTGATAGAAGATTATGGCAACTAGAAGATTTGATAGAAGATTATGGCAACTACTTAGTTATATATATTTTGAATAAGTGATAAGTTGTTCAATTTGTTATTAACTACTTAGTTATATATTTTGAATTTGTAATCTGAATAAGAGATAAGCTGTTGTTGTTCTATTTGTCATAGATAAGCTGTTGCTGTTCTATTTGTTATATAATACAGCAACCAGTTGTAAAACAACAAGAAAAATAACACAATGATTATTCATCTTTTCAATTTTATCATGGTATCAGTAGTCTTCTCTTAAGCTATCCGCTGTGATTTTTTTTTCTGGTGCGTCAGCTTCTGTCTAATATGGCTGAGCGTAACAATGAAGGCATGCAACATGATGCCATCGGGTATGCTTCGCAAATACCTACTCCTACTTCTAATGAAAAGCTTGCAGAACGTCCCCCTTGTATCCACTGTGGACGCACTAATCATGAATCTGCCAAGTGTTGGAAAACATTTGGCTACCCTTCTAATCGTGGCGGTACACGAGGTCGTGGTCGAGGCAGACACAATAACGGCCATGGAGGTTGGAACCAGTCTCATGCCCCATCTAATACCGCTCACGCAGTCCACACTGAGGAGCTTTCTCCTCCAGATGGGCAGGTTTCAGCTGCTGCTTATTCTGTTCTTACACCTGATGTGATGCACAAGAAACTTTCCTTGACTGAATACTTATCTCCTGACAAATTATCTGGTAATGTATACCAGGATATTTGGTTAATTGACAATGGTGCTTCATGCCACATGACTGGTAATCTTGCTTTGTTGACAAATGTTGTTGCTATTAATCCACTCACAGTTGGATTGCCAAATGGTTCTATTGTGCATGCACTCAAACAGGGAGATATTATTGTTACTCCAACATTTGTTTTATCTAACGTTTTATATGTGTCGCAACTTCAGTGCAATCTAGTTTCTGTTTCTCAGTTAGCCCGCCAGAAAATGGTTGATATTGTTTTCACTAAAAATTGTTGCATTTTACAAGACCGCAAGCTGAGGACGGAGATTGGACTAGGTGACCTTGTTGGAGGAGTGTATGTGGCGAGCACGCCAAGATGTTGCTTTGTCAGTTCAGTCTAGTGAAAAAGCAGAACTATGGCACCAACGGATGGGACATGCTTCCACAGACATGATTTCTAAAATTCATGATATTGCACATTTTGATTTTTCAGTTGTTCATAATAAGGCTTGTGATGTTTGTTTTCGAGCCAAGCAGACTAGATCTTCTTTTCCTGTTAGTGATTATCACAGTACAGATTGCTTTGAGCTTATTCATTGTGACATTTGGGGACCATATCGGACCTCTTCTTTTTGTGGTGCTCATTTCTTTTTAACCATTGTTGATGACTATAGTCGTGCGGTTTGGGTATACCTTATGCGTGAAAAACATGAAACATCTACCTTGCTTCATCAATTTATTCTTATGATTCATAATCAATTTGGTAAAACAGTGAAAGTCTTATGCACTGATAACGATTCTGAATTTTTATCTCACAAGATGCATGCCTTTTTAAGGATAAAGGAATTGTTCATAAAAAAATCTTATATTTATACTCCTCAGCAAAATGGCCGAGTAGAAAGGAAACATCGTCATATATTAAATATTTCACGAGCTCTCTTGTTTCAAGCTCACTTACCTGTTGAATTCTGGGGAGTTAGTGTTTTAACCGCAGCTCACTTAATTAACCGCACGCCAACTAAAGTTCTTGATGGTAAAACTCCCCACGAGATTTTACATCGCAATAAAGCTAATTATGATCATTTACAAGTATTTGGTTGTTTATGCTATGCTTCTGCTCAACCTCATTCCAGTGATAAATTCAGTTCTCGCTCCAAAAAATGTATTTTTGTTGGGTACCCTAGTGGTCAGAAAGGATGGAGGTTATATGATTTGGAAAGCCATGATTTTTTTGTTTCTAGGGATGTACATTTCTATGAAAATATATTTCCATTTGCTGCTACACCAATTTCTTCTAATCCTATGCAGCTTTCCACATCTAATATTGATTGTGTGGATCACTCTTCTGTGTTTGTTGATCGAACTGTGCCTGTTGATGTTACTACTTCGCCAGAATCTTCAACGCTTGTGCCTTCTTCTCACAACCTGGCTGAGGAACCTACTTCTCCATTAGCTGACAGGGGGAGTCCCATTCTTGAGGACGTTCCTTCGCATGATGATCCACATGAAGCTGTTGTTGATATCGTGGCAGAAATGAGACAACAATTGGTTCGTCCTTCACGTACAAGAAAGGCTCCAGGTCATCTCGATATTTATGAATGCTATTTAGCTTCTACACATACACCTTCTTCCAATGATCATCTAGCCAACTCTTCCTCAGGTACGCGGTATCCTATTACTAATTATCTCTCAATGCATAAGTTCTCTAAAAATTATAAAGCATTTGCTGCAGCAATTGACACAAGGGTTGAACCAAACACATTCAAGGAAGTTTTGTGCTGCCGTGAATGGGTAGAGGCAATGAGGAAAGAAATCTCTGCACTTGAGGAGAATAATACTTGGAATCTGACCACCTTACCTATTGATAAACATGCTCTTCCGTGCCAATGGGTTTATCGAATTAAATACAACTCTGATGGAAGCATTGAACATTATAAGGCATGTCTTGTTATTTCTGGTAACCGCCAGGTTCCTGGTGAGGATTTCATGGAGACTTTTGCACCCGTTGCTAAGATGGTGAGTGTCCGTACATTGCTGGCCGTGGCAGCTGCTAAAGGTTGGGAGCTCCATCAAATGGATGTTCACAACACTTTTCTCAATGGTGATCTTCATGAAGAGGTCTATATGCGACTTCCCCCTGGATTTAGCTATGGTCATGAGAACAAGGTGTGCAGATTGCAGAAGTCGTTGTATGGTTTACGACAATCTCCTCGCAACTGGTTTGCTAAATTAACTTCTTCTCTACAAGCTTATGGTTTTGTTCAATCCAATGCAGATTGTACTTTGTTTAATTTGACCCGTGGATCCATTTTCTTTGCCTTACTAGTTTATGTTGATGATATAGTATTGGCAGGAAATAATTCAAAGGCTTGTCATGATGTTAAAACTTATCTCAATAGCTATTTTAAAATTAAGGATTTGGGTCCTTTACGTTATTTTTTGGGGATTGAAATTGCACGTAACAAAGATGGCCTTTTCTTATGTCAATGCAAATATGCTCTAGATATGTTGAAGGAAACATGATTGATTAATTGTCATCCAGCTCATTCTCCTATGGAGCAAAACCATCGTTTAGCTATTGTTGATGGACCAAACTATGGTGATCCTGCTAGATATAGGCGTATTATTGGAAAATTAGTCTATCTTACTCTTACACGACTTGACCTTTGCTATGCTGTGCACATTTTATCTCAATTTATGAAGGCCCCTAAGGAGGCTCATTATGAAGCAGCTTTAAGGGTGCTCCACTACATTAAATTCAGCCCGGGTCATGGCATTTTGCTTAGCAGCATATGTGATTTACAGGTTCATGCTTATTGTGATTCTTACTGGACGAGTTGTCCTCTAACCCGTCGGTCTGTTACAGGATTTTTTATTAAACTTGGCAATTCTCCTATTTCTTGGAAGTCGAAGAAACAAGTCACTGTTTCCAGATCATCTGCTGAAGCAGAATACAGGTCTATGGCTGCCACTACAGCTAAGTTAGTTTGGTTAAAATCTTTTTTGGCATCTCTTGGAGTTCGTCAACTTGGTCCTATGGAATTATTTTGTGATAATAAGGAAGCTATGCATATTGCTGCTAATCCAGTCTTCCACGAGAGAACAAAACACATTGAGCTGGACTGCCATTTCATAAGGGAACACATTCTTGCCAAGACTATTTTCACTGTCTATATCCGTTCTCAATCCCAGCTCGCAGATCCGTTCACTAAGGCTTTGGGCATAACCTCTTTTCATGACTTCCTTCCCAAGTTGGGCATGTTTAATCCCCACGCTCCAACTTGAGGGGGAGTGTTAGCCAGGATTGCAGTTCCTTCCGTTGTTGTGAGTTTGAATGTTGAATTCAAACTCATGGTTGTTGCCAAGCTGTTGCTCCAAAGGTTGTTACATGAAGATTTGACAGAAGATTATGGCAACTAGAAGATTTGATAGAAGATTATGGCAACTACTTAGTTATATATATTTTGAATAAGTGATAAGTTGTTCAGTTTGTTATTAACTACTTAGTTATATATTTTGAATTTGTAATCTGAATAAGAGATAAGCTGTTGCTGTTCTATTTGTCATAGATAAGTTGTTGTTGTTCTATTTGTTATATAATACAGCAACCAATTGTAAAACAACAAGAAAAATAACACAATGATTATTCATCTTTTCAATTTTATCAAATAATCTTCAAGAAATTAGATGGATTCCTCCAAACTTGAAATATTTCTCTGCATTAGGATGCCTAGCCTTGAGTTACTCAAGTATAAGCATGTTAATGAATCAGGTAGTGTTTTTTATGTTTTCAATTTGGTCATTGACAGAGTATTTTAATGTTGCTAAACTTGATGAATTATTTATGACTATCAGGAACTGCATGAGGCTGGAGACACCACCTTTATTTTGCCAAGTGGAAAGATTCCAGAGTGGTTCGAGTGCCAGAGTCGGGGACGGTCAATTTTTTTCTGGTTCCGTAAGGAATTCCCGGCCATAGCTGTTTGCTTTGTTGGGGGAGAGTTTTGGAGCTATGCCTCAGATCTAGTTCGCCGCGTGATCATTAATGGACATGAACATAATAAACCTTTGTTTAGTGCGTCTTTCTTCCAATCCACTTGTACAGCTCTTTTTCGTCTGCAAGTGAAAGATAATTTACATGAAGCACTATTAGAGAATGAATGGAACCGTGCAGAGATTGTATATGAAGATTCATGTGTTGAAAACGGAATCCATGTATTGAAACAGCAAAGTATCTTGGAGGAGATTCAATTCACTGATCCTTGTAGAAAAAGAAAATTAAATGATTATGTCAATAGTTCATAATCCAAAAACACGTATTGCCGTTGCGGAAAAAACAAAAGATTAGAGAGGGCAGTGAAGTTGTTGAGACACAATTTGTAGAGCAGCAACAACATATGGGTTTTTTGTCACACGTGTGGAACTGGGCACTAGCAATAGTCATTTCTTGCTGCTCCGGCAATCAATAATTGGATGAAAGAGGATTCAAATTCAGTGGTATGGTATCAACGCTGATAAAACACAACACTGTAACTAGCCCTACTGATTCTTGTTGTCTAGTCAATTTTGGTTTTAGATATTCTATTTTGCTTTGGATTCAATGAAAGTAGATCGAGCATTTGAAGCTCTTAATACATTCCTCTGAATCAATATTTTGGATAGGAACGTTATCAAACAGCGTAGCAAGTTTTTAGCTGAGCAACTTAATGCTGAACTCAAGGGTGGTTATTTTTAATAGGTATGTTTCTGTTATTGTTTTATGTTTTCCATGGGTTGTTGTTATTTTTGGATAGTTATATTTGAACAGTATAATACGCAGTTAAGGGTAATTGGTGGGCATTTAGAAAAGTTAGCAGTTAGGAGGGAAAGGAGGGATTCCAAGGAGGATTTGTTCTTGACTGTCCAGTATTGATTCTAAGGGGAATCAATTCTGTTGGCTTCTCTGTACACATGATTGCTATTACATTCTTAGATTATCTAATACAAGAGGAAATTCAGTAATTGTTTGTGGTAATTAGGATTCTGTTTTTGTGTTTTTTGTGTGCTGTTGTGGATTTTTCTATTTTTGTGTGTTGTTGTGGATTTTTCTACAGGATTGTTTGTGGGATTCCTGCCAAGAAGGCCAGGTCTTACCAATTTATTTTAAAAAGCTAAAATAAAGGAATTTTATTAAAATGAACCCAAAACCGGTACAAGCGGTACCAACCAACTTGGTCAAACCAAATAATTACATCAGATGGAGCAATGTCTATTGCATAGCCAATCACCATCCAATACTAATAATACTAATAAAAATAAGAGAGAAAAAAGAAAAATTAAAAAATACTAATAAAAAATATATAAAAATGAGTCTTTTAATTGATATTTGATTTTTTTATTCGAATAGTAGATCATATCTCGTCGTGGTGAGGCTGAGAAAGCAAGAAAGAAGAAAGGCTTTGGTTTTTCACTCTTTCCAAAAAGCTCTAACTTTTATGATTTTTTAAAAAATTATTATTTAAAATTGGTGAAAAAATGGACTTAAATATGTTTTTCATACTTGAAAAACATTCTGTTTTGAAAATACTATCTCAAATTCACTTTTGATCAATTACTTATTTGAATATTTTTTATATTTCATCGTACTACCAAAATCCAACACCCCTATCCAAAGCTCCTCTTCAAGCTTTCTTTGCGTTGCCATTGACGAGCTCTTGAAGCTCTTGAGCTTTCCTTCAAAGTTTTGGGCCAATAAAAAACACAACGTGTGTCTCCACAAGACGATTGATGTTTGCGGGAATTTCTTCGATGACGTGCTGGATCGGCTCAACGATTAAATTTCCGACGAGTGTTGGCGACGTGGATTAGCACCCCGTTCACAGACTAAGACATGTTCCTTGACATGCTCGACGAGTTGAACTTCATCTTCGCGCACTGCATGAGATCGAACCTGGACCTCCACGGAGTTCATGAGCAATAATTTGGCCATTGTTACGAAGGGGAAGAAAGGGAAGTGATTGTTTTTTGTTGATGGCTTGGTGGTGGCAGTCGATGGCAAGGTTGATGATGGTAAGTATCATTTATTTTTCTTTTCAATAGTCTTTTCCATTTATAATCCATTTGTTATTTTAAAATCTATAAATGATTACATTTGTATTCAAATGATTTGATTAGTTTCCTTTATATTTAAATGAATTATACTAATAAAATAAATGAGATTGACCATGAGTTTTTTGGGAATGTAAGGCAAAAGCTTTGGAAGAAAAGAACATGTGTGACCTTGGATACTGAAGTCAGGAGGTGGTCAAGTGGAAAAGAAGGAAATTTGCGTGCAATATTTTCAACCTTGCAATATGTAGGTTTTTGTATTCTGAAATAAGTCAAATAACTCATATGCCCTTCCTTTCTTCTCTTACCCCCAACTTCTTTTCACTCAACACTGTAAGGGGTGACATTTGAAGGTCCAGTGATTTCTAATGTTCTTAACTTCATTTTACCATCTCTTTCTCCCCCCTATTTGGAACATTTCCTTATCCTCACTACAAAAAAAAAATATCCGACGGAAAAATTCTGTCACTAAGTGAGAAAATCCGTTAGAAAATTAGAATTATCGACGGAAATCCAACGGACAAAAATCTATCGATAAAATGGTCGTAGGAAATTTTGATCAACGGATATTTTGTGTCCGTACCGATGGATATTGACCTGTGAAAAATTTCCGTTGGATTAAATCCGTTGAAAATTTACGTAGAGACATTAGTGACAAACAATCCATCATAAATTTCCGTCGGTAAATGGTTTTCTATTTTTTTAAATTTTTTTTAGCACCATTTGTTATTTATGAATATTTAATTCTCATTTCTATTATTTAATGACAATATTGAAACTAACACATACATATAATTAATGAAATATTCAAATTCATTAATCCCAAACAAATGTTAAAATAAATTAACTAGAATTCAAAATAAATGTAAAATAAAAACACCAAGTCTATTTAATAACAATAATAACATGCACATGAAAGTAGTACCTGAGTAATAATGGGGTCAATGTTACTTATTCATGTTTTAATTGAGCATCAAGTAATAAAATGGAATTAGTATTAAAATTAAAAGGATTAAAACAAAAATTATATTAAAATTAAATTAAACTATAAAATTTGCCTAAGGTCCTAAAATGATTAGACATGGTTCTGGTTGGATCCAAGAGAGGTACACTAAACACCACAAGCTCGTCATTTGTGTTCTAATCATAATAACTGGGAGAGCTGTCACCTTCTGAACCTACATAAATTTTCAACCAAAAATGCACCAATCAATACAAGAATAAATTTGTTGAATTTTATCAATTTAAAATCAACTTAATATAGTTAATCTCAAATTGATAAAATTGAAGATGAGTCTATTTGACCATAACCTAAACCACGCTAACTTTCAAATCAGAGCTTTGGCAAAGGCAGAGGATGTCAAGCATTTAGCAATGCAAAGTAAAATAAAACAACTTGATAAACTCTTAACTCCTATACCTGGTAAAAGAATGGACTCTGCCTATTTCCAGCTGAAATCAAATCATTGTTGGTGTATTTTTCAAGATTACAAATCCAAGATTACAAATCCTTTTAGATATATCCTCTGGGAGAAGATTAACCAAATAAACATTGTAGGACATATTAGGATACAACAACTTATCAGTATCCTTTCCAACAGAAACCAAAAATCAAATTAAAAATTAAATCACACACACACACACACAAAATAACCTACAAAGGGGAAACAAAGAATTCAACCATTATCCCATCTACAGTTGCTCATTAAGGACACACTACTACAGCGCTACCTTTTAAAGTCGATTCTTTTCACCTTTCAAAGTCAGTTTTGTAACCGACCTTGTTTCGGACGTCGTAGTATACAAAAGCCTACAACGTCGATTTTTTAAAAAACCGACTTTGAAATTTTTTTATTTAATTTTTTTATTTTTTTAAAATTAGCGTATTCTAAGTCGGTTATTTTAAAAAACCGACTTAGAAAGTGACATTACAAAGTCTGTTATTACAAAAAACCGACTTAGAAAACGACGATATAAAGTCAGTTATTTTAAAAAACTGACTTAGAAAGCGTACATACAAAGTCGGTTATTTTAAATAACCGACTTAGAAAGCGATGATACAAAGTCAGTTGTTTTAAATAACCGACTTAGAAAGGGTAGATACAAAGTCAGTTATTTAAATAACCGACTTAGAAAGCAACATATACAGAAATTCTGAAATTCGGTATTTAAAGAATTCGAATTCTTTAAATAATAAAAAAGCAAGGTAACATTTTGGTCAAAAAGCAAGGCATAAAATAAATTCAACGATAAAAAAAATTATACACACTTCTTTATCCATTCATCATACTGTTTTTTTATGTCATCCTGCTCCTGCGTGACTGCATTAAGTTCTTCAACTCGCTCAATGCACATAGATACCTTCTTTCGGTATCTGATAATCATAAGAAATTGTGAACTTATTATGCAACATCAGAAAAAATAGAGATAACTGGGGTAACAAATTAGAATAACTCATACTCTGAAATTGAATCAAGATTTGGATTCATCTCCTTTAGTTGTGCTTCAAGCAGAGCAACCATTTCAGGTCACAAGCAGCATTAAGATGTTCATCAGCCAATGTAGCCTGTAGGTTTTCTTGATCCACTAAAATTTACAAGCAGCATTAAAAATAGAACTAATTTGAGGACAGCATTAAAAATAACAAAATGCACTACTATTATCTAAAAGATAGACATAGCAGTGCAGCAAAGGATCATACCATCTTACCAAAAGTAAAAATTAGAGCAGTTGTTTTGGGATCTCTTATCCTCATAATGACAGCAGCAATACGCTACAAACAAACACATCACAAACATCAGTACAGCATACCAGCGATACCACCAACCAATTAGAACTAGAGTGTATAATAGATATCCTGATTAATGATTCTGAATAGCAAGCAGAAGATATCACGTGGGATATAAATATAAAATAGTCTTGGATTAACCACACTTCTCTGGTCCAGAAAGGAACAAAAAACAATTCAAAAAGCAGGATAGGTGACTGCACAACCACCAGTAAATCTTTATTATAATTCAGATGCAAAAGCAGAAAAAGAAACATGTAAACATGTGCAGATAGCATATTTGAGTGAAAATCACTACAAGCAAATGATACTTGCCTTTGGATTGTACTCTGCATTACGAGCTTGAAGTGCAATTGTTTTGAGGTCCAACTTACACTCCAAATTGACTGTGGACACAATATTTCTGATGGTACAAACAGCTTGATTATTAGATTACTCCGTGTAAATAGAGAAAAAAATTATCATGTACGCTATTGAAAATAGAGGCAAATTATTTTGCATAATACAAAGTAAATTGTAAACAAAAGCAAAATTGTTAAATAAGCCAGAGAAAATTGAAGCAAATTCCTTAACATTCCAATGTGAATAGAAGCAAAATTATTATACATTCTAATATAAATAAAATCATTTGATAATTATAAATGATACTGAACCATCATAAATCAGATTACCTCATGCTATCTGAAGAATCAAACATTTGGCAACATGTTTCAATGCAGGGGATTGCACACAAAGACTAGTGTATAAAAGATATGCAACAATGAATTTCTAGTATGACAACACACCTTAACAGGGGATTTGCTTGGGGTTTGCTTTCTGGCTCGTTTTTTGCCTTTCTGTAACCTAGAACCAATCTTCAATAAACAAACACTAATAAAATATAATAAAAAGCCAAAATAATTTATACACTAATACTGTAGAATAAATTAATTAGAATAAATTTTTAATTTTTGTAATTAAATATATAAAATTACTCTAATACTCTAGAATAAATTAATTAGAATAGAGAGATAATTGTTATATTATCCTAAATATTTTGGTATGCATTGTTATATATATATATATATATATATATATATATATATATAATTAGATAAATTTGATAATGAAGTCTAAGAATGAAACTTTGTTAAATATTCAAATTATTTAAAGTGAAAAATATTTCTCGTCTATAAAAAAATAACTACATATATTAGAATGTATAATTCCTCTAATTTTACTATATGACAATGCTCTGTACTTTATATTAAAGAAAATCGGGACATACAAGCAAACGCGTCACGCGTGATTTAAATGAGTGAGTTGTTTTAACTTAATTAAAATAAATATAAAAATGGAATATTACAATACATTAGTTAAAGAAATTAATAATTATATTATTATAGTAGTAAAATTAAGGGTATATTCAGTAGCAGAGTGAAATGAAAG